>JASCZW010019904.1:0-13067 GCA_034211315.2 Aedes japonicus | reverse complement strand
CAAATGGTTTCTTTTTAGGCCCCAACACACCACTCGAGATATGCCGATTATTCCGCCAACTGACAGTCCAAATTGGCTCCTGCCGTATCCGCCAGACTATAATCTAGTGACTATAGTCAAGGATCATTGCTGATCATCTGCAAATGAAGAATCAGAAGAAAGAGGATGCAGATGAGTCATCAAAATTCATGAACTGCCAGATGTCAATGTTACAGAAACATACGCAAGAATAGCTGATATGTAAATATGCATGTTTTAAACGAAGTGAAGTGTATCTTCTGTATTTGTTGCCTGACTTGATCTTATTTTCAAAACAGCATATAGATCGAAGTGTTTTGATTTAGTAGGCGATGCAAATTTCATGTCAGATTTTCCATCTTCTCTTCAATTTTGCATAGAAATTGCGTTTCAGAGAAATAATCTGCAGTGGTTTCGCGCGGTTTTCGGCCGTGGCTCTAAAAAGAGCGAAAAGGAACTGATGAAGAAAAGCTTCATTTTATATGTTTGTAGGTGTTCAGGTGTTCATATAGGCATCAAATTGTCGAGACAAAAATGCGGGCTTATTCGTCGCAGTAGAATTCCATTGCTGGCGAATCGATTAGTGTCGTTCCGCTAAAACTGACCATGAGAAAATAAAATCTTCGAGGCACGATACACCAAACCAAAAGAAATATGTAGGCCAGAAAGACTGTATGACAAGAACTGGAAAGGCCGGTCAGATGATGCGCAGAATGATTTCATTGTTGCATCAATGCCAATGGGTATCATTGAGTTCGCAAGATATCCATTGGCATTGATGCAACGAGTAAGTCATCGGTTCTGCCGCATCTTTGTTGGCAACTTTGTTCTGTCCTTCTGAATCTTTCCTGGCTTCCACACTCTTCTTTAGTTTGGGAGGCAGCCATCATTGTCCGGAAGACTACTGTTTTTCGCACTCCATGGTCAGTTTTTAGCGGAATCTATCCGACACCTAATCGGTTCACCAGCGGATTCTGCGACGGATAAGCACGTTTTGGCCCTCGGTGGGACGGACTTCGCAGGACACCTGGACACCCTCTCTCAAACCGCGCAAAACCAAGCTTTTCTCATCGAGGCTATTTTTTTCACTCTTTTTAAGAAACCACAGCCGAAAAACCAACGCACGAAACCACTACAGATTGCATTTCTCGCAAGGGAAACCTTGAAATTTCTATACTTTTAAAAATTGAAGGGAAAGATGGAAAAAATCTGACAGCGAAAATTTTACGCGTCCGCTCTCGCCCAAAGCTTACTTCGATCTCTATGTAAACTGTTTTGAAATAAGATCAAAAGTCAAACAATAAAGACCGTCCCAGAAAGAAAATACACCTTCACTTCGTTTAAAAACATGCATATTTTTTTTATATCAACTATTATTCTTACGTATGGTTTCGCAACATTGTTTATCAACAGTTCATGAAAGATTTTTGATGACTTTTTCATGCCATCTCAAACTTTTCTTCTAACGTTCTTCATTTTGCACAGATTGATCAGCAATGATCCTTGACTATAGTCACTAGATTCATAGTCTGGCGGATACAACAACGGGAGCCAATTTGAACTGTCAGTTGGCGGAGCCAATCGAGCATATCTCGAGTAATTAATGTTAAGGGCCTAAAAGCCATTTGGAACAATGACTTTAAATATCGATTTCTCTTGAATCTTAAATCACTCTCGTGAAATAAACGCAGCATTTGGTAGAAAAATGTTAGTTTTACCATATGGAGTAGCAGGATATAGTGGGATTCTCGTTATTTGTGAGAAATCAACGTTGTTTACAGGGGGCGACCCCGGCGTATTGGTTAACATCCATACCTCTCACGCCTAAGTCACGAGTTCGAATCTCACCCCCGGAGAAGTTACGAAAATGCCCAAAAGTGGTGTTTGACTGACTACGACGGGAGATGAACCAGCCCGAGGCTGAAAATCTCGATAATCAAGACAAAAAAAAAAAAAAAAACGTTGTTTACATATGGCTTTTAGGCGCTTAACATGAATTACTCGAGATATGCTCGATTGGCTCCGCCAACTGACAGTTCAAATTGGCTCCCGTTGTTGTATCCGCCAGACTATGAATCTAGTGACTATATCCTTGACCAATCTCTTTTGAAATTTTCTACTGTATCAGGTGGCTGAACATGTTTACAAAGATACCTCTTGATCAGAGTTCCATCGGACAATCGTTCGATGGGACGAATTTCAGGATTATTTGTGGTTATTCATGTGGTTGTGTGATAATGTTGGTACGTTTTCCTATTTGTTCCAGTCCATGGTCAGCTTAGCGTAATGACACGATGCAAGGTCAGGCCTAAATATTATAGGATTGTCATGTTGTTGAACCAGCGGCAACAGGTATTTTTTCAAGCATTGATTGACGTAAATATCGGCATTCATTTTTCTAGTTACGATGGACGGCTTCGTAAATTTACCGCAAGAGTATATTGCCTACCAGTAATGTAATGTAAAAATACTGCGATCCTGAAAATGGTTTATAGTACAACTTCGAATAAGTTTTGTCGTTCATCATTATGCAGTTCTTATTCTTGGCGAAAACTGTGTCATGCAGTTTCCGCACCCGTGTTTCCACGCTGGCTGCTAGTGTATCGTTTGCATTAAAAAAAATGAATTTTTTTTAGGATGGTGATAAAAAAAAGCAGACATATAATTGCTTTCGATAAATTTCCCATGGAAGATAATTATTTAAGCTTACTTGCAAAAAAAAATCTACGCCCTCTCGAGCGGCCTTTCGGCAGTTAACCGGAACATTCACCATGGCCGGCGTAAAATACTAAGTGCATTGCCAGTCGTTGCCATCCAGGGTGAGATAGGTCTCGTCGTCCATCACCATCGCCACGTTTCGATTCGCCACAACGAGACAATAGACGGTCAATTCAGCCGCTGCCGCTGCGTCATTGCCTGCAGCTCCGAAACCAGTGGACATGACTTCCGCTTCCTGACATGTATGTTCATGTTTGACAGGTACGTTTTCACTGTTTTTCTCTCGGATCAATTCAACGACAAAACACGACATCTTCTGCCGCAAAGATTGTGTTTTCTGCATATAGCCTTCAAGAAACCCGAGCTGTCAAATTAGCACCATACGCAGCACCAAGTTTTCGGCTTCACGATTATTGTTCGTGGAAGACAGCCGTTTCAGTCCTGTGGTTTATGAACTCGTTGAACGTGGGACTTCGAGGTGTTCAGCTTTTGAGCCAAATCGCGAATTGAGGCCCCTTTTGCCTTAGAAAAAATTCGTCCGATTTACGTCCGAATTTGTTGTCCAATTTGGGGTTATTTCTGTGCACTTCGTGGCAGGTCAGCAAAGGAATACTCCTCCCCGAATTTCCGGATCGCAATACGCACCGCTTTTCAGTTTCGCCAACTTTCTTAGTGAATCGTGGCACGGCGGAAATCTTTCCCATCTCTCAAAATGTGCTTGAAACTTTGCTGTGAGTTGTGTTCGGTTAGACGTTTGGGTGTATACAATAAGATGGAGCTGACAGACTACCCGAATAAAAATGAATGTTATTTTCTGGGACAGTCTATAGGGAGGATTTTGATTTTTGACAGAGTGCGGAATGAATTATTTGTTTTTAATAAAAAGTAGACAAAGTGCCAAGAAAAACATAATAGCAATTTGCTGGCTAGGAGCAACTAACGAGGACTGCGCATATATTCGCGTACAAGGCTTGCTGATTTTTTTTTATACCGGTTGCATATCTAACTGGCGGTTAAGTGATGTTGTTTTTTTGCATTTATATTGTCACGAGTGAATTGATTTAATTGCAAATCAACGTCGAACTCCGTGTTTAGATTGTCGCCTTCTGGAAAAAAAAGCACTGGGTTCATTTTTTGTCATCGGAAGCCACCAATCCAAACACCATACCGCTAGAAGAATGCTTGTACAGATATACGTTTTTATGCTTGTCGGCCACATCTTTTGCCGGGAGTTCTGGAATTTGATACGGGATCGAAAGTAAACATTCTCTCGTCGATTTACATGATTACCGGATATTTTCGCTTGAGGAAGTTCAAGAGTTTCTTACATCACTCGACTCATAGCTCCCGGATGCGGTTGGTAATTATGTGAGTTTTTTTCCTTACACTCAACTTCGGCCAGCAATCTTCCTTTACGATCTTTCGCTTACAGTCGCTGATCCCGTGTTACTTCGATATTTTCCTCATTGAACGCACTTGATTCGCCCGAATCTTCTTTTTGATAGCTGCGATAACCCTCGGAATCCGAGCTGACTTCGGACGATCTGTGGCCATAGTGGACTACGGACGACCTAGGACAACTCCTTTCTTTGCTTGGTTTAAGACCCTTTTCATGGTCCACCAAGACACTCCCACGGCGATTGAAATGTCTTTTTGCGGTATTTGCACGTGGGACAAATCACGATTACACTGCAACTTCGTCATGGTGCAACTGTCAAACTAAGGAAGTCGGCTTCTTTCCTCGCTGTCTACTGTGATATGAATTATAGTTTCCGTGCGTGCGAAGAAAACTAAGGCATTGTATGTACAGGTGAAACGGGGACCTTATTTGTAAGACGGTGCAAAGATTATCACGCATACACTACAAAGAAATGAATAATTATTTTTAAGAAGCGGGTAAAATTTCCCCTCGGTCAATTCCAAGACAACACACTTAGATTATTTTTCATAAATCTGTAACGTTTTACCAAATTCTCAACAGCTGATCGTTCGGTAATCTGATTTAATGGATTTCGGTGAAATTTTACAAGCATCTTTAAAAGATCTCAAGAATCGTAAAATCAGATTACCGAACGTTCAGCTGTTGAGAATTCGGTAAAATTTTACAGATTTCTGTAAAATAATCTGAGTGTGGAAGGAGGCGTAAACAACGAAATTGTTTACAATATTTCATGCGCCATACAACAATGTGTGCAATCTTTCATACAATAGGCTAGATTCAGGCGTTATCTGGCTTAAATTTACATGAAAAATTTCATTAGATATCAATTCAATTTCAAAATTTCATTAGATAATGCAGAAATGTCAATGTTTCTTTCTATCCGTGTACACACTCAGATTTTTTTACAGAAATCTTTAAAGTTTTACCGAATTTTTAACAGCTAAATGTTCGGTAATCCGATTCAACGGATTTCGGTGAAATCTTAGGTCAGGCGCCCACTGATGTGGCGGAGGTGTGACATCTGCTAGCATGCTAAAATATCTTGTCGACGTTCGCCTCACGTCACAAGACTTTGACTCGATATTTTGACATGTTATGTGATGCCACACTTCCGCCACATCAGTGGGCGCCTTGACTTACAGTTATCTGTAAAAAAATACGGATTTTGGTAAACATTTACCGAAATCCGTTAAATCGGATTACCAAACGTTCAGCTGTTGAGAATTCGGTAAAATTTTACAGATTTCTGTAAAAAATCAGAGTGTGTAGTCATTAAGATTTGCAATGTACAGCTTTTTCTGCAACTTGGAAACTTCAGACAGACATACTAGAAAACAAACACGGCAAATAATGCATCTATACTAAAGGTATAAATGCAATAATCACAGCTTATAGGGTACATGCCCCTAGACTCAAGCTTGTATGCATCGATTGCAATTGTGTTTGCAACTCATAAAGTAGTAGAGCTGGAAACAATATTTAATTAGCTATACATTTGCTTGGATGAGCTTAATAAGACGTTTGTTGTTCTGAACCGTCAAAAACGTACTTTTGAAAGACGAGAACTTCTGATGAATATGGATGTAATGTGGGTCTATGATCACCATATTGGGTCTATTTGTTGATGCAGCCTTGTCTCATCATTGAGGTTTCTCGCTGAGAATAATCTTCGTAAAGTTTTTTTTATTATTTCCCCGGTAGCTGAACGTTCGAATTACTCAAAAACAAAATATCTCAGAACAAATTAAAATTAAACTTGTTTGAAATAAACCTAAGCCGTTTATCGGACAAAATGGACAATGACCGTCAAAATATATTCCGCATCGCTTCTGCGTCTGGTAATTTTCCATTGGTTGTAATTATGGGAATTATGGACAAGGTGAAACTTCTGCCGTCTTTATGCTCGAGAATGAACACTTCAGTGGAAGCAGGTCACACTTCCGATGCTGCTGATCCACCTCTAAGCTTATCCGTAGAGCTGGCTCAAGATCTAGCATCTGCCAGATCAAAACCGACGATTGATGTCAGGGAGGGTTGGCGTACTCTAGGGTTGAAAAGGATTTGGCGAATGGACTGAACCGATTATGATTCACGGAAACATATTCGGGAACTACAACAAAAAGCAAAAAAGAAGGCCAACAAGCTCTAAAACTTCGAATGATCAGCCATAATGTATATCATGATATTGGCTGTGATGTAAACAATAGCAACAGCAACGCCCATAATAATCACAATGGTAACAATGACAATGGAATCCTGGCTATCATCAACGCTCAGCGTGCCGTTTGCAGCTCTCTTCCGTTGGTCAAGGACCTCCTAGCAGCAGCTAAAGAAAGATTCTCAGGGGTTCCTGCACATCAGGGTATTAGGTTTCAACGTGGAGAAAGTATGAACCCATACCCAGCTGAACAGCATTTACGTCAAAAACGCCCAACTTCAACCTCAAATTGGACCTTTCGGCCTGCTGTTAAGGACATAGTTTTCAAACCATTCTTCATTGTATTCTTGCTAACGTACGGGTTTTCAACAGAACTGACGCACTCTGAAGAGGTAGAATGTTTAGAATAAAGTAGTTCTAATAGTACTGACAAGTTCTTAAACCTTCTTTCACACTCTAATGCAACTGAAGTGCTGATATATTGTCAGAACTTTAATCGTATATATGAAAAGCTCATCCTAGATGAAAACAATTTACAAAAATTTAATGAGTTCCTCTTTTTCTATCATATTAGGTACAGAAACTAGTTGTGATGAGAGCATTAAAAGTGAACAAAGGTTTGGGAATGATTTTTGTGTATTAAGAAACGACCAGAACCATAAAATGGCACAAAGGAGGTCTCTGGAGGTGTTTTTATTGCGATTTAATCTAAATTTAATTCCGAACTAATTCTTTCTACCCAATTTAAGGTGTTTGAACATGTGTGGGTTAATGCTCAAATAGCTGTGGGGTTATTCATAAATCACGTAGACTTTTTTGGGTGGAGGGGGTGGGAGTTTACCAAAGCCTACGCTCCATACAATAATTCTAAAAAAATGTATGGAGAAAAATCTAAGAGGGGGAGGGGGGTATGAGATTTTCAAAAATGAGTCTACGTGGTTTATGAACAGGCCCTGGTGAAATGCATGTGTTTGTGTGTATTCTGTGTATTTCCAACCTGATCATGCTAACAAGAACACATACGAAGCATTTTTTAAAATGTTGAAGAAACAGGTTTTCAAGTATGTCAGAACAAAATTAGAATCAAAAAAACTTCCCTTCAAAAAATGCACCTTGATGACAAAAACGCTGGAACTCCTGGTGACGTTTGTGACTTATTTGCAAAGTGTTTCCACTAAATTTTCTCGACATTTTCAGATGATGATCGCGACGTAGATTATTTTTCATTTTTTCCTGAATCTTCAAACGACATTAGAGTTAGTCAGGTACATGTTCAATACATTCTTCCTGTTTTGAAAAAACTTGATGCTGTGAAAGGTGCGGGACCTGATGGAAACCCTCCAGCATTGCATCTTGCAAATCATGCATTTGAACTAGAATCGCACATCGCTGAAGATGAATCTTGGAAGTCGGCGGAGCAACTTTGGATCTCGTTGAATCTCAAGGATCATAGCCTGTATATATGTGCTGTTTACTTTCCTCCGGGCAGAGTTAGTGACGATGATTTCATAAATGTGCATCTTCACTCAGTTGAACAAATTTTTGCAAATGCCTCATTTAGATATGTTATTGTAATAAAGGGTGTAGGGGAGGAAGGGGTAACCCCGTCACCTTAAGCATTGCGATTTTTTTTAAATTAATGTAATACTTCAAATGACAAGTACCCCTAGCACAATCATTGATGAAGTATTACTTTATACGATTTGTGCATTGGACGTGTCAAAATATGTGTTTGCGGTCAAACAACATACGCAAAACAAACATGGTAAATATGGAAGTTTTTCAATCAGTGCGGGTAAGACCGTCACCCCCATGGGGTAAGTCCGTCACCCAATGGGGTAAGACCGGCATTCATTTTTATTAAAATAGTTTTGAAGATTTCTTCAAACGAATTTGATTTTTGAACATGTAGATATTTTTGATCTCTTGTGATGATTTATCAACCATCTCCATTGGCCATTTCACAAGGGGTCATCCATATACCACAGGCACATATTTTAGAGTGTTTCAGATTCATAAATACCCATGTGCCATAATTTTGTTTAAAATCTGTATTTATCTGTACGAGTTATCTTTTTTTTCTGATTCTTGAGCCCTCATGATTAGCACGTAGTATATGGATAACCCTTTATATAGAACAGATTCCGGAGTCTCTAAAATCTCCATGTTTAACCCTTATGTGATCGACAGGGTAGCTTTTCATGTTTTACATTACTAAATTTCATAGTTTATTTTTAATTAGGAAGCTGAAGTTTAGTGACATCCTAATTATAGTTGGAAGGCAACTTTTGACGTAAAAACATTTCGTATAGTAGCAAGGGGTGCCGAATTGGGGGACCTCGATTTTTTTACCCCTTAAGTGATCGACAGGGTACCCGGGTGCCCACCAAATTCATATGATCATAACTCTGGCTTTTATTGACCGATTATTATTCTTTTGGCACTGTTAGATTCCAAAACTCATTGGCTTTATGGACATCATAGACAATGACCATTTGAATTCAACTGGTTCCCGTAAATCCGGGTTACCGGGGCTGTGTTCCTGTACGGAGACACAATATCGGAACATCTATTGAATTTTCAAGAATGGATGTCAGAATGTAAGGAATAACTCCTAGAAACTATTTCTATCCTATTTTGGGACATATGCCAACTTGTTCCTGGAACGGCCATTCTGTAACAGGTTCCTGTGGGGCCTCGAGTGGCCATGAACACTTTCAGTAGAAACCTCTGGCAACATGGGTATCTCTCAACGTTTAGTGGCCATATGATGATTTGTTCTCGGTCCGGTCAATCCGGAACAGGTTCCCGTGGGGCCTCGAGTGGCCATGAACATTTTCAGTAGAAACCCCTGGCAATATGGGTATCAAAATTCATGAAATTTCACCAGTAGGATATTTCTCAACCAAATGATGATTTGTTCGCGGACCGGTTTTTCCGGAACAGGTTCCCGTAGGGCCTCGAGTGGCCATGAACATTTTCAGTAAAAACTCGGACAAAATTCATGAAATTTCGCCAGTAGCATATTTTTCAACGTTTTTTGTGACTATCTGATGATTTATCCTAAAACCTGTCAATCCGGAACAGGTTTCCGTCAGGTCTCGAGTGGTAATGAACATTTTAAATTGCTCAAATTACAACTAAACGTTGATGAATAGCCTACTGGGGAAATTTCCACGGGAACCGGTTCCGGATTGACCGATCCAAGGACAAATCATCAGATAGCTACAAAATGTTGAGAAATATCCTACTGGAGAAATTTCATGTATTTTGATACCCATATTGCCAGGGTTTCTTTTTAAATATGTTCATGACCACTCGAGGCCCCACGGGAACCTGTTACAGAATGGCCATTGCAGGAACAAGTCGGCATACTGCCCACAATGGAATAGAAATGGTTTCTTGGAATTATTCCATAGATTTTGACATCCATTTCCGGAAAATTATTAGTTGTTTCCAAATAGTGCCTCCGTACCGGACCACAGCCCCGGTAACCCGGATTTACGTGAACCAGATGAATTCAAATGGTCATTGCTGATAATGTCCCTGAATCTAATGAGTTTTGGAATCTAACGGTGCCAAAAGAATTAAAATCGGTCAATAATAGCCAGAGTTATAATCATTTGAATTTGGTGGGTACCCGGGTACTTTGTCGATCACTTAAAGGTGTTTTTTGTCGATCACATAAGGCTTAAAGCATGTGCGACAAGCCCAATATTGCCAGGCATTCATTTATTTTCAATCAGGGCCGTTTTTTTTTCCGGCGTGAAAACCGTTTCTCGTGATCAAAGTTTCGACTTCACCACCTTTCCCGTAACATGGGCTGCCAACGTAGTTCTTGGAATTCCAAACGCCTTAGCAGCACGATTCACGGAAATCCCGCAATCTACTGCGTCCTTTGCCTGGATCAGCTACTGATCGGTCCAATTTCCGCAGTGGGTGTTCCATTTGTAGTTGCGTGGCATCTGATAAAAATGGTTAGGTAGTTTCACAAACATCCGCTGATCCAAAGAACATGACGGTGTTACCCGCACCGATAAGTGACGGGGTTACCCGAAAGGCACTTTTTTTCTTAATTACACCGTAAATCTTGAATAATTGATTAAACTTACCTTTCAATGAATCTCAGCACTAAGATACAGTGTAAATGAAAGTACGCGATCGATGGAATTGAATTTTTGTACTTAATTATTTGTCAAGACGTTAAAATCTACAATCGAAAAATTACATCCGGTATTGCTGCGACGACGTTTGCGTTTGTGTTGTTTATTTTCCTCGAGTTTGACAGTTACCAGTGGGTATAATGTGTCTCGAAATGGTTGCAATGATAAATACTAATAATAGGTTTAGTTAAAAACATACTGCAAAATGGTTTTCTAGTAAAGCCGTTGGGGTGACGGGCTTACCCTATAGACACTCTAGTAATAGACCGGACAACGTGAGTCTGGCACAGTTGATGTATCCAAAACAACTGTCAAATCGTATGGGAAATGCGAGGAAATGTTCGTTTTGGATACAACATGGCGGCACGTTGTCCGGTCTATTACTAGAGTGTCTATAGCTTACCCACCCTGACGGGGTTACCCACATTTCCCCTACGGAATCAAATTGCGACACATAAAATTCGCCCGGTAATATAAAACATGTTATGAATATTTTCCCATGTTTGTTTTATTTAATTTCAATTCCATATCCAAATGCACGAACCTTCTTCTTTACACTACTTTTAAACTCCTGTACAACATTAAGACCAATTTTTGTTGCGTGGCAATCCATTTTTTCTTCATATCTTCCTCCGATTTCACTTCCGAATGTTTCCGAAGTGCCTGCTTCAAGATGGCGCAGTACTTTTAAATTGGCTTGCAGTTCCGGTGAGTTCGGGGGGTTGAGATGCTTGGGCACGATTTTGACCTCCTTAGCCTTGTACCACTCCACAACCTCTTTTGAGTAATGGCACGAGGCTAAATCCGGCCAGAAAATACACCTGTCTATTGCAGTGCTCAGCTTTTCACACAAGCAAATTGCTTGCCAAATCATATATTTTTTGGCAAACTTTGACATCTTCTGATTACTAACGACCTCAAGGACATCGACTTTATGATGAGCAGGGGAAAACTGGAGCTCCGGAAGCTGCCGGAAGTCTGCTTTTACATACACAGATAAAAAGAAACAATAAATTTTCTGCGTTTCTAATGCACATAAAGAGAATGCTAGATTTGGCAGAAAATGATGGGAAATTTTATGTAAATTTAAGCCAGATAACACCTAAATCAAGCCTGTTGTATGAAAGATTGCCAACATTGTTGTATGGCGCATCAAAAACTACAACCAATTGCGTTGTTTACGCCTCCTTGGGCTTGGAATTAAACGAGCGGAAATTTTACGCGCTTGTTAAAATTAATTTTTTTTTTCTGTGTAAGTCTCTTCATCCATGCGAGGTCAGTTTCGATGCTTGATCATTATTGCACAGCTTCCTTAAGTCAGATTAACGACTTAATGAATGGAAATGGATGATGGATGAGCAGTCCTTTTCGTTCCCTGCCTTGTCCGGCATTCCCAACGACAGTCATCTTGGGCCGCTGATTTTTCTTTTGTATTTCAACGGTGTCAATTATAGTCACTAGATTCATAGTCTGGCGGATACAACGACGGGAGCCAATTTGAACTGTCAGTTGGCGGATCCAATCGAGCATATCTCGAGTAATTTATGTTAAGGGCCTAAAAGCCATTTGTAAACAATGACTTAAAACGTTGATTTCTCACAAATAACGAGAATCCCACCATATCCTGCTACTCCATATGGTAGAACTAACATTCTTCTACCAAATTCTGCTTTCATTTCACGAGAGTGATTTAAGACTCAAGAGAAATCGATATTTAAATTCATTGTTTACAAATGGAATTAAGGCCCTAACATGAATTTCTTGAGACATGCTCGATTGGCTCCGCCAAGTGACAATTCAAATTGGCTCCCGTCATTGTATCCGCCAGACTATGAATCTAGTGACTATAGTGTCAATCTGTTGCTAAAATCTCATCGGCTAAGCTTAGCTGACGATCTTAAAATCTACACTCGCGTGGATTTGCTACGAGACGCTTTATAGTTGCAAGACGATTCAGAGACAGTACAAAGGTGGTGCGAGGTGTACTGTATGCCCTTGAATCCGGGAAAGTGGACCGTTGTCACTTTTTCTAGGAAAAAGCCTCTTATCTTCGGTTATTCCTTGTTTGGAACTCCTCTGCTAAGAGACAACCAAGTAATGGACCTTGGTGTGATACTCGACGATAAACTCACGTACAAACCTCACCTCATGTGTCGCGAAACTATGCAAGATGACAGTTTTTGTTACCGTTAAGATAGTTTTGATTATCATTTGGGTACCAAACTAGTCTGTTGATAATTAAATCAAATAAATAAATAAATAAATAAATAAATAAACATTCTGTCGAACAAGGAATGCAACCATCTTCGATTATAGAATGGAGACAACCAGTATCGCTAGGTTGAGCACAGTTAAGGATCTCGGTGTACTACTTGATAGCAAGCTAAACTTCTCACAAAAAATAGTAGCAACGACCGCTAAAACATACGCGGTACATGGATTCGTCAAACGAAATACGAAGCAGTTTGAAGACGTTTATTACTTGAAGTCGTTCTACTGTGTGCTGGTACGTAGTATATTAGAATATGGTTTTCTCAGGGATGCTATTTGGTACGTTTACCGACTGTTG
>JASCZW010019903.1:0-13069 GCA_034211315.2 Aedes japonicus | reverse complement strand
TCATGGGTGACCGCCCATAAGGACATCAGCAGAGAGCCATAAAGACGCTTGGGAACTGATTATTGGTTACCTGGGTTTCTATGGATTTTCATAACTAAGTACCCAGGTAACCAATAAGCAGTTCCCAAGCGTCTTTATGGCTGCCTATCAAGCAATTAAGTCGCCTTAAATGCAACATATATGCCGCTTTTGGCCCAATATATGGCTGCTTTACTGCAATGCTATGATAATGCTTAATTAATGCTATTTTGCATTCAAAATGCTCATTACAGGCTACAAGCATTTAAATAGCATGTGAAATCCACCTTTACAACATATAGCATTCAAGGTGCTGATATAATGCAAATATAAAGCTTGTAGCATCTGAAAAGCAAATTTAAGGTTGATTTACTGTATATGTTAATGCTGATTGGTAACCTGAGTAGCCTTACTAAAGTGAATGCACTGTTATAAGATACTCTAAGTTGTTTTCAATAAAAAATATTAAATATATAAGGTGAACTCGTTTAAATTTTGCAAATAAGTACACCATTTCCAGAAGGTAGTCGTGATTGTACATCAGAAATTTATCTAAAAAAAACGTATTCTACTATATCTAAAGAGTAAGCAGTTTTTAACAGCCTAATAAAAATACCGAACCAAGTGCTGGAGCTCAACACACTTTTCTCCTGTGCTATTCTTTTTGGTGTGTCTACAAGCGTTGCAAAGATCTGGGGGTTCCCGTAATGTACCGAAGGTGCCGATGTGTTGACAGCCCAAATTGCTATTTTCTGCTGAGCCTGGCAACCAGGCATCGCATTTTGGCAAGGTTGCTGGTTTCCTATTTCTATAAGCTCAACTGTCAAAAGTGTTCCTCAGCCTGCCACACATGTGGTATGGATTGCAATTCGAAGTGCCTCAGTTATGAAACATATTCGAACTGTTCCCAGCGGCTTACCTGGACTGAGATACTCAATTCCCATTCTTCTGGATGTGATCCAACGAAGTGATTTCTGGAAAGACTGGCCCAGAAATTTCTGACTGAATACAAGCGATAACTTGGAAAATGTATGATAATTTTGCGCTACACCTTTCATTCCCCAGCAGGACACTAGCATTCCTCCATCGTGTTCGAACACTGCTGGTGCCAACAACAGGGGCATGACATTGTCGCATGTCGTACACGAAAAGTCTGAGCTTGTTCTAGGAGCAAAAGTCGTTTCCTAATTAGGAGCTGTTTTCTCCAGCAGTGGCAGCAGTACCATATTAGCCATGGGGGGAACTTTCGACGACGTTAAAATCAGCAACATTGATTTTCACAAGAAAGCTCAACCTTCCAGCTGTTTTTCGAGCTGAACAAGTCGGGATGGGGATCGAGTCGAGGATTGGCGAGACAGGATTTTTGTCTCTGTCGCATTGTCCAAAGCGCTCGTTCGAAAACATGTAATCGATACAGCCGGCGGATGGAACCAAGAGGGACGGGGCGCGGTGAGACTTCACCAGGCTCGTTTCTATGAATTAGTTAGGATGACATTAAGTTGAAAAAGTCGAAGCAGGAAGCAGGTGGAAAGATGCGTTTCGTGTCACGCGTAGACCTTAATTATAAATTTATGGTGAAAGAAATTATCCAACCGGGTGTCAGTTGGTTGTACGTGTCGAGAGTGTATCGAAGTAAAGTGGTAACGGTTGACTTTTTTTTCGAGTCCATGACGGGAATGAGAACCAAACTATTTGTCATCCTGTGACAAGGTCAAGCGAAGCTTGGGCCGCCACCGTCCAGATGGAAGTGATAAATTTCAATAACAATAACACAGCTAATGAACATCATAACATATTAGCACTTTGTCTCCTTCTTGGCTTTTGCGCGTGATTCAAAGTTTCCTTTTTCGCAACCATCGCCGGTCTTCATGGCTGCGTGATTGTGGACGCAGGAGGCGTGGAGAAATGGTTGTCATGAAAATCCCGTTTGCGATGCTTTAAGTGTACAATTGAGCCGGTTTGTTGACATGACTTCAATCCTGATTGATTGCGTCGAGCATTGTGGCCTTGATTCTGGCAAATGGTCCATCCATTTCGACTTTGTGCCGGGACTGGCTCTTTGTTAATACAATCCAATTACAATGCTAGCAGTTGCCTCGTATTTCTAGGATGAATAATGGTTAACTGAGGGATTCTAGCGTTCGTGAATAATTCATTGTAGCCGTATCATTCCCAAGAAGGACGATAATAAGCTTGAGCGAAGTGACAGGTTCGGGAAATATTACGGTTGATAACAGTGGAAGCGAGAGGCAATTTCTTCTGCGATTGTGTCGAAGAACGTCGTATGGAAGATTTTCACTTTTTTAATGGCGGAAATTTTCCACCTGTCAAATAGCAAGAGATCGATATTAGGCTGATAACCGTTGGCAATATTTTCAATACAGACGGCCTGTCATACTTTGTAATTTAGAAGAAACTTTGAGCTGAGAAATTCACCCTTATCAATTTTTATGGAGGCTTTTCAATGAATTATAAATGGCAGATCTGACTGAATCGATTGTTCTTCATCGCCTGGGTCTCTAGAAAAAAAATAAGAAGACAGAGAGCAGATGGGAATTCATTTTTTTAACAAGCACTCAAACTTTTTTGTTATTATTTTATTTCATGAGAGCAGGAGTAGATAAAGACAGATACGCCCTTATGCCTCATCCATCTTGAATTATTCAAAGAAAAAGATTAATAAGAATAATTTGCTCTATTATTCAAAGCATCACCAAATCAAACCCTTTCCTCTCTCTCTCTCTCTACTTCCAGGTCTCCCGTTCTTTCGCCGGACAACACCCTCCTCCGTCCGACGCTTCCCAAAAAACCAACCAGAATGGAACACCATCAGCAGCAGCAGCAGCAGCAGCAGAAGGTGCACATCGAGAAGGCCCAGAACTTTATGCGCCAGTATCGCGATCCGGAGTCGCGGGAGCTGAAGAAACTGTCCGCCAATCAGTTCATGGACGTTTGGAGTCATTACGATGGCGACGGTAAGTACTGGGCTGAGAATGTTTCCCCTTAAAAGAATATGGCAAACGAAGATGCTCGATGGCACTCACTGGTTGAAAGTTTAGGCACTCCGGCCGATAAGATGAGCCGGAAAAATCACGAACAGGTGGAAGAGGGTTTGACCTTTCGGGATGCCGATTTTCCTTGCGGTTGCCAAAAGCTGTGGTTGCTGAAGCGGAAGAAGCGTTTTTTGTTCGGGTAGGAGGACAGGGTAGCAAATGCTGTAAACTTTTTTTTCGCGCTTGACTGCCAAGTGAGGTAAGAATTGGAGGTTATGAACGTAATTGCTTGGAAGAAAACGTCAGGGGTAGGGTTGAAATTTTGCTGCTCTATTGAGTTATGAGTGACAGATTGCATTTGTTGATTTGTTTTTCAATGGAACCGTTTCAATAACCAATTAATGGTCATCCTAATCACCACCGCCATCATACAGTTTTCCTATTCAAAATCAAAAAAATGATCATAAAAAGGTTCTTGATGGCATTTCACTTACCAGAGTTGCAGTTTTTAACGGAAAAACAACTGGTTTTGAATCTTTTTTTAAATCAGCTTAAAATAATGAAGATGGTAACGTGATTCTGTGAGGTCCGAAAAAGCCAGCGCCAAGAGAACTACGGCTTCCGGGTGGAAGAAAAATAAACGAGCCCTTCGATTGCGCTTAAGGATTCAACTGTACATCCTATAATTCTTTATCAATCTTGAATAGCTAGTTTGTAACAATAGCGGGTTGTAACAAAGAACATTGTTATCGTATTGCAGATAGAAAGAGGGATAGAGTGGGTTTTGAAATGGTAAAAGAGAGAATAATAGCCGTGGAAATTGCAAAAGATGCTCCCTAAATTCCGTCACAACAAATATAATCGAGGCATTTTGCTCTTTGAGGCCGGTTAGGCACTCCTCGTATTTTGTTATGTAAATAAAAGGGTTTCTACTTCCACAATATTTTATCACCACACTGAAAATTTACGAAGCTCTCACTCCTTTCGTAAACATGGATTTTTTACATACAACCTTTGGAATTATGAATTTTACACGAGACGTAATTCATGTTTGCAAATAGTCCGGGAATGTAAAGAAACATTTCGTGTAAAATTTTAAATTTAAGTAATTTTAAATTATAGCTCCTGAAACTGACTCATACGCAAATTCGACGAAAATCAATGGTTGGTTCGTTGGTTTAGGTAGTCTGTTTTTTGTAGCGTGTTTCATGGTAAAATAGGATGGTGTTGTCTTGCATTCAAAATTTTTCATAATATTTTGAAATTGTTTTTTCAATAGTTACACTTGTCAGAAATTAAAAAAAATTAACTGCCGGTATATTATTATATTAACTATCGAACTATGTTATAATCCACATACCCCCATAATACCCTATTGGGGGAGTGCATTGCATTCGACTTGACGGATTTGAATTAAATTGCAGAGATATTCATGGCAAAAGTAGTGACAGTTATCCGATATTATTGTTGACATCAGCTGGTATATTATATAAGATATTTCATTAGGGTGGTTCACTTATTTTCGAGAAGATCGGGCCTTTTCGTTGAAAAATTTAAAAATATATACAGAAAAAGTTGAATTTGAAAGAATTAATAGAATTGGCACATTTCTAGAACAATTTTCAATCCATTTAATTCAAAAGTGAAAAAAATCCAAACAAATCAGAATTTGAATGGCATATTGAACACAATAATATTTTAACACCTCTTTTCATTATCGTAGGCCATTGTCTACATTTTATACCTGATATTTAATGAGGGTGGCTCATTCATTTTCCTTTAGGTTGGTCCTTTATGATGAAACCTTCTTTTTTTACCCTTCTTACATCAATAGAAGGGTATTAAGATCGCTTGAAAACTCGACTTTTTATCCGAGGCCCACAGGGCCGAGTGTCATATACCATTCGACTCAGCTCGACGAACTGTGTATGTATGTGTGTATGTGTATGTGTATGTGTGTGTATGTGTGTGTATGTGTGTGTGTGTGCGTTACAAATAATGTCACATCGGTTTCTCAGCCACCTGTGAACCGATTTCAGTTCTGTTGACGGCAAATGGAAGCTACAACATTCCCATAGAACGCTATTGATTTTTTTTTCATTCGGACTTTTCGTTACGAAGATATGAACGAAACAGTACTTGAAGGCCTATTATAATAGTAATCAAACAGTTTAGGCTCCAATTACATACTGAGCTATTTGTGTACCGATTTTAGTTTTGTTGGTGCCAAATCAAAGCTATGGAATCTCCAAATAATTGGTCAAAATTTCATTATGATTGGATAATCTTTCATGGAGATATGACCAAAACAATACCTGAGAGCACATAATTGTGAGATGAAAATATACTCGTTGCAGTGCAAAACTAAACAAGACCACTCACACCCATCGATGCCGCTTGCATTCTGTTGTGTCAAATCTGGGACATTGTATAGCACATACAGCGGACTAGCCAAACTTAGCGTTTCTATAGAATTCAGGATCGATTGGCTCGAGTGGTTTTGAATTGCAACGAGTATATTCGAAAATTACACAAAGTTTCCATTTAATATAACTACACAATTTTGACGATTAAGTATTAAGTATTCATTATGCATCTTGATTCCGTATTGATAATCAAAATTCATTCTGTGGACTAAATATACGGAATTTCTAATATTTGTGTAAATTATTCTTTTATGTAATAGGTCGTTAAACACTATTGATGTCAATATTTTAATCACTTCGATAAACAATATGTGAGTAATTCTCGCTGGAACCAGGCCGTCATTGGCACATATCTTTTGATTTCAAATTTTTCATCGCTATTAGTTAGAATATATTGAAACAAGATAAAAAACGCTTTGGTTGAGCCAAATTGATGGACCCCTCGTTTTCTAAGGGACTAAACATGTTGTAAAAATGTCGATTTTTGGATAATTTCAAGGTAAGTAAACATGTTATATCACAAAATTTTACATTGAAACATCTTCAAAACTCGTTGCTGTTGTATAGAGGATAAATAAAGCTTTCAATTGATGTTGAAAAAAATGTGGCGGCCATCCTGGGTTTGGCCGCCATCTTGAATTTTATCAATAATATCGATTTTTCACTATGAGCGCACCGAGGAGCGCACCGCTCAATTCGAATTCTGAGCACACCATCTGAAAGCTGAGAAAAAAATACATAAGATGCAGTCAAGAAACTAGGTGTGCATTGACATTTACCCGATAAAAAAATATTTTTTCTAAAAAGAGTTTGACGTTTTTTTGTGTGTATTGCGCAATATCAATATGTATCATATTTCTATACGCAACAAAGCATAATTTTGCAATCACTGTGTTCTGTAGAGTAAAGAACAATCATTTTAACAATTTAACAATTCAATTTTAACAATCAATTCGGTGCATAAGTATGAAAATTCCGAGGAAAAAATGATTCTATTCATGGCTGTCAATGCGCAACAGGGAATATAGTTTCATTCACTGGCTCACCATGACAATTTGATGTTTCGAACCAAATAGAAGAAGAAGACTCGTTTACGATAGCGGAAGTTTGTTTGTTTTGTACATCCGATTAGTTCAAAGTTCTTGAAAATGGCGAAGAACCGTACTGTACGGGTACCCAAAAAGGAATTTTGTTGCAACCCGTTTGCCAAAGCTGATCATAAAAGCTGGAGAAAATCTTCGAAACTGACAAGTGTAACACAAAAAATCGTGAATTTTTTAGAATCTATTGGATCCACGACCGTTCCGGAACTTCATGAGAAAATATGTACGACATGCCGCTTGCAAGTGACCCGTCAGCAGTCAAACCGTACTTTTCAGCCGATGGAAGTTGTTGAAAACGGAGATGAGGTTTACGTTGAAGAGGTTGGAAACATTAGTGAGCATGATTTCCAAAACATGACGGAAATTCTATCCCGAATTGGGATCCGGAATGTCAACAGAAAAGAGCTGCGACGGGAAACCTTCCGCTGCGAAATGCTCAAACAAGCCGTGATTGCAATAAAACAAATTTTGAAGGTTGATTGCGAAGTGTACTATGACGATACTAACGTGCCAGTTGTCAAAGATATGCTTGACAATTGTAAGATCGCTTCAAAACCGGTCAAATTCCAAATTTTAACATTGCTCACTCCTTCGTGGAGCAGGCAGAAAATGATGGATGAAACAGGATGCAGTAAGTATGGTAAATGTCATCAACATGCGGAAGCTAATCTTCCACAATTCTGCAGGTAAATGGTTCGTCGAAAAGGCTCAACAAGTTCGTGCTTCGAAGGGAATTCTTAAACTTCCAGATGCGGGTACATCGGTAACAGAATCGGAAAAGGTCGCTCAGGAAGAGGCAAAACAGTACTATTTGGACTGTAGTACGTTAATGCCAGGTATTCGGGATAAAATCAGTGTAAAGACACCCGCCGGTCTAGAAAGTAGGCAAAAACGTTTGCTTCTTGGGTCACTAAACGAAATTTTTGCAAACTTTAAAGAACTTTTCCCAAATTTGAAAATCGGATTTTCTACGTTCGCTAAGCTGCGACCTTCGGAATGCATACTTACCGGAAGCTCCGGTACGCATACAGTGTGCGTATGCATGAGGCATGAAAATATTGAATTGTCATTGCGTGCGGTGAAAGCCTTACCTATAATACGAGACAGCTGCTTGAGCGAGCTGATTCAGGAATATTTAGTATGTAAAAACCCTTCTCCTCAATGCTACTTTTTGGAATGCACAGAATGTCCTAACTTGAGTGATTTTAGTAGAAAATTACTGGATGAAATTGAAAAATTTCCTCTAGAAATCATCAAGTTTAAAAATTGGATTCCGATAGAAAACCACTATCAACTTGTTGATAACACGACAAGCGCACCTGAAGAGTTTGTAGATAACTTCAGCAATCTGCTCAACGATTTCTTGCCACATTTCTTCATCACAAAGGTACACAACTGACAAAAAAATGACCCATTAATACTCATTTTATGTTCATATTTTTAGGCACAAAAAGACTATCTATTTGAGCTGAAGTCCAATCTGAAGTCAAATGAAGCTACCGTTTACGCAGACTTTTAAGAAAACTACAAAGTAACCATTCAGAACGAGATACAATCGCACCATTTCGCAAGGCAGATGATTACAATTCATCCATTCGTGATTTATTATAGAATCGAAGGAGAGATTCTTCATAAAACATTAATTATTATTTCACCTGTTCTTGAGCATAACTATGTTTTATTTATTTATTTATTTATTGATATAATTCCAACTGACTTAACATCTTATTGGAATGGGGAAAAGCCATGTGGCGTAAAAACCCCCTATTTCTAAATCGTACACTACATAAATCAACATGAATAGAAGGAACACAAAACAAGCAAAACTAAATTAATTCTAGTACACACAAAAATTGTCAGTAAACTTAAAATAATCTGTCGTGATGGAATCAGTCATCTAGTGTCTTCGCCATGAGTGCCAGTACGTAGTAAATGCCACAATTTCTGAACTAGCGTCTCGTCATCCAACTACGCTGAATTCGGTGACGGAAGGTCTCAGCGGAACAGTTGAAGTTGAACAGAGCGTAGAATTCATTGAAGCGCGATGACATAAATCGAATTGGATCGTGTTGGCCGTAGTTTGCTGCACGATTTCCGAGCTGCAGAAAATTTCTTGTTCGCAGAACTCGTTCAGGAGCGTAGATGAACAGTTCGGCCAAAATTCCTGGAGAGTCGGTTTCACCTAGTAGCACTTTTGCTACGAAAACTGCTTGCATTACTGTACGCCTATGCTCCAAGGTTTCAATACCCAAGAGTGAGCAACGATCCTGGTACGCTGGAAGGTTGACAGGATCATTCCACGGCAGATGACGGAGAGCATAACGAACAAATTTTCTTTGGACTGCTTCAATCCTCGCAATCCAGATTCCTTGATACGGGCACCACACCAAGGCTCCAAATTCCAGAATAGAACGCACGAGAGAGCAGTACAATGCTTTCAGACAGGTGGGATCACGAAACTCGTCGGAGATCTTAAACATGAAACCGAGCTGTCTGTTTGCTTTGGTTATCATATCCGTGTAGTGTTGTCTGAATGTCAAACCGGAGTCAAGCGTGACTCCAAGGTCACGAACAGTATCAACTTTCTGCAGAGGTTGATTGTTTATCGTGTAATCAAACGCAATTGGGTGCAATTTTCGATGGAATGTGATAATGAAGCATTTACTAACACTCAGAGTGAGGAAATTCCTGGAACACCACTCTTCAAAGCTGCTGATCAAGTGCTGTAGTCGTAAACAATCAGCGAAGCATCGCACAACCACATAAATTTTCACATCGTCTGCATAGAACGACCTGCAGTTAGGTGGAAGTAGCAGTCCAACCTCGTTAATGAAAATTGAGAACAGCAGTGGTCCCAAGTTGCTGCCTTGAGGTACGCCCGACATATTAGTAAAGTAGCTCGATTTAGCTGAGCCGATCTTCACACAGAGTATCCTGTCCGTTAGA
Organism: Aedes japonicus; assembly: GCA_034211315.2. NCBI lineage: Eukaryota > Metazoa > Arthropoda > Insecta > Diptera > Culicidae > Aedes > Aedes japonicus. The sequence goes on along the minus strand of JASCZW010019903.1, from coordinate 3,583 downwards.
TAAGATTTAAACCAACGAACTAAGTTATTTGACACACCAAGTTTGTCTAACTTTGCCAAAAGTATAGCATGGTCGACCCGGTCGAAAGCAGCCTTAAGATCCGTGTAAACAACGTCGACTTGAGATCCAGTTTCCATATTCCGGAGACACGAGGAAACGAAAGGTGCAAGGTTGGTTGAAATCGATCTTCTGGGGTGAAATCCATGTTGTTCAGAGAGATGTAGTGTCTGCAACTAACGAACAACAAGTCGTTGACGATGATCTCGAAAAACTTTTGAGCAGGCACAGAGCGATGTGATCCCTCGATAATTTTCGGCATTTTGTTTATCTCCTTTCTTGAAAATCGGGAACATGAACGAAGATTTCCAACGTGTTGGATATTTTCCTGGCGTAACGAGGTATTGAAAATCTTCAAAAGAGGAATCGTAAACACTGCAGAGCAATTCTTTAGTACACAAGAAGGAATTCCGTCAGGTCCTGCCACGTTTGAGAGTTTCAGCTTCCGGATTGCGGCTTCAACGAGGTCTGATGTAATCGCAGGAATATTGAAGTCGAACGCGTCTCTGGGAGTATCTCTGAGTGCTTCGCTGACTTGCTCCAATGCTGGCACGGTGTTATTGAATACACTTTTGAAGTGCTCAGAAAGTAGATCACATTTGTCCACTGGTGTGCTGGCGATTCTGTCGCCAAGATTAATTTCAACTGGTAGCCCGTTAACATTCCTTTTTGTGTTCACAAATGACCAGAACAACTTTGTACTTACGAAGAGCCTTCGATCTCACACGTTTCAGGTACCGTAAATGAGCGTTAGACCAAGGAGGTTTACGAGCAGGTCTCCTCAGTGGAACAAAATTTGATATAGCCCGAGACACTACCTCGTCAAAAAAATCAACCGCTTCATCGATAGTAGAGCACGAGTCAAGGAACTGCCAATCGACTTGACACAAAGATTGGCTCATAGCAGCAAAATCAGTTCTACGGAAATTCAGGCCATGAGGGTCAACGATGTTATCGAAGGTAATAGGTACTGATAGATTGATAGTAATTTCCAGCGCAGGATGATCAGCGTCGAGGTTAATTAAAGGTTCGGAGGCTTCGACAACAGCACATTCCATTACGGCAGCTTCATTTGCCAACACAAGATCAAGCAGTCTCGAGTTACGATTTAACGTTGAATTCATTTGCGTTAAATTATGAAGGCTAAATCCATCGATCAAAGCACAGCAGGCAGGTGGCATATGCGAACTAAGAACGTCAATTGTGGGATGACCAATCATGGGAACATTCCAGACCAACCCAGACTGGTTATAATCGCCAAATAGTAAAGCGTAGTCGTTGTGATCTAAACGGGATAACACAGCGCCAATCGAACTGACATGGTCCTCAATGCTGCTTACATCAGATTTCCTATCGGGAGGTAAGTACATGGTGCCGATACTTAACTTCCTGTGTGCAGTTGTTATCTGGACCCATAACTGTTCGAGCGAAGGGTTAATAGGAGTAGGATCCAGGCAACTGTGAAGTCTTTTGGAAACTGCTATCAAGACGCCACCACCACGAGATTTCTTGCTATTTATGCGATTACGATCATTCCGAAAAACTGTGAACTGATCTCCAAATAGTTGAGCGGAATGAATTTGATCATTAAGCCAGGTTTCGGTTAGAACTATCACGTCAGAGTTGGACTCGACGACAGCTAAGAAAAAATCGTCTATTTTCGTTCGGAGACCACGAACATTTTGGTAATAGGCCAGTAGTCCGTGATTCAAAGCAGACGTACAATCAGAGTGACTGGAATCGAAGGGCGCATCAGGTCTGGCTGGGCAAATAATGGAGTCGTACTTGCCTGAAGAAGCGTTTTGGAAGACCCTCTCCCCACTCCCACACGTAGGCCCGGGACGGCTGCAGATCGCTGGCGGGAATGGCTCGACTACGGTGAGGGGATCGAGGGCTTCCACAATACTATTCTCGGTGCGTCCCGGCATTCGGCTAACACTAGTTGTTTCTTGAGGTGCTGTTTTCAAACTTCCTTGAAATAAGCTGGAATCGGAGAGCGAATCAGGTCTTGTCGAGCTTGTAGGAAAGTTGTACTTGCCTGTAGTTTTGGTTCACTGCTGTTTTGTTAAGCTGTTTGAGTTCATGAAGATCAATCTTACGCAGATAACAAAGACCCACGTGTTCACCGATGGAGCTGGGAGTCAGTACAAGAACAAATATGACTTCACCAACATCACATTTATGAAGACAGATTTTCAATTGGATGTAGAATGGAATTTTCACGCCAGTTCTCACGGAAAATGGAACACTTAAACGTGCTGCGCACAAATACAGCTTAACGCCAAACAGAGACAAGCTGATAACAGATGCTTCCTCATTCTATGCATGGGCATGTAGAGCAACAAGGACAAACAATGTCTTTTCAGTTACGTGGGACGAGCTCGATTACGATACATCGTTGGCTAAAGTGCAAATTCGAATGGAGAATGTTCAAACCATCAAAGGGACTCAAAACTACCATTATTTTTTGCCACAAAACGAGTACATAATCATATCTAAAAAATATTCGAAGAGCTCTGAGATAAAATTCCACAACCTTAGATTTAAAACATGAATATGAACTTTAGGAATCTAAAAACGATTTCATTATATTTATTTTCATTTGAAACAACTAAATTATATTGTATTTAATACTATTCTAACTCATATCGGAATTTGAAAAATAAAAAAAAAGGAAAAACACGCTAAACTGCTTATAATCAAAATGGCGTCTTAAACGAAGATGGCAAATTTTTTTTTGCTTAAAATGATTGTTCTTTACTTCTACAGAACACAAAAAACAGTGATTGCAAAATATATGCTTTGTTGCGTATAGAAATATGATACATATTGATATTGCGCAATACACGCAAAAAACGTCAAACTCTTTTAGAAAAAAATATTTTTTTATCGGGTAAATGTCAATGCACACCTAGTTTCTTGACTGCATCTTATGTATTTTTTTCTCAGCTTTCAGATGGTGTGCTCAGAATTTGAATTGAGCGGTACGCTCATAGTGAAAAATCGATATTATTGATAATTCAAGATGGCGGCCAAACCCAAGATGGCTGCACATTTTTTTAACATTAATTGAAAGCTTTATTTATCCTCTGTACAACAGCAACGAGTTTTGAAGATTTTTACAATGTAAAATTTTGTGATATAACATGTTTACTTACCTTGAAATTATCCAAAAATCGACATTTTTACAACATGTTTAGTCCCTTAGAAAACGAGGGGTCCATCAATTTGAGCTCAACAAAGCGTTTTTATCTTGTTTCAATATATTCTAACTAATAGCGATGAAAAATTTGAAATCAAAAGATATGTGCCAATGGCGGCCTGGTTCCAGCGCTTACTCATTACTCATGTTCAGGATTGACGAATAGTTCATTTTATGAACTAAATGTTTGAATATTCCTGGATCTTCTTGGAATTTCTGATGAAAATATGTATCCAGTACCATATTGGCTACATTTGAGTTCGTAATTCTGGTGAAGTGTAAGAAGGGTTCAGTCTCACCATCGATTGGATTAATGCGGGTTTT
>JASCZW010019902.1:0-13070 GCA_034211315.2 Aedes japonicus | reverse complement strand
TTGAATATACACAAGGTTTTTTTTTTGCACGGGATGCGTTCCACTTTTAGTATGGAACCGTGTAAAAAAAGACTTGATTGAGTTGATAAATTCATGCTTAAACATTTTTATATTGCTACGATTTTTTGTATGCGTAACTTTTCATGCAATGGTCAAATACAGTTTGTAAAATTTTGAGTATTTTTACAAAAAATATTTTTGAAAGACTCACCATATGATTACTTTTGGCTCAAAACGTAAAATGGTTTGGTTTTATGCGAATGAAGATGAACAACCATTCAATTTTCAGGAACATTTGAATTGGGTCAATAAATTGTTCCGTTCTGGAGTTATCGCCGAAAACAACCCGTGTAAAAAAACCGTGCGAAAAAGCAACCTTGAGTGTACTTGCCGGAAAACAGCGATCAAAGGTGTTAACAGCGTTCTTCACTCGAATCACTTTAACAATTAACAAAGCCCGTGCATTCACACTACCAAAATATTGTATTAATTTTGGAGGCTTGAGACTCACACTCGCAAACTTCTATACACCTATATCCCCCCCTTCGTTTAATTGCAAGCCAGAAACGTAAACAACGTAATGGTTTGTGATCTCGGACAGCATACAAAATTGCACATTGGCCCAGAATGCGGGTGGCTGGAAAAATGTTCAGCCCAAGTTTGAGTTTGGGAGCAAAAACTGTCTTCTACAAAGTTTCTTTTAATGTAGGCCTGCTTTTGGTATGAATGAGAACTATGGTGGTCCCTTATTTTCAGAGAAATCGAAAGTCTATTTTTTTGTATGTATGTATGTAAGGTAGCCACCATCCCCTCTAGCCCTTGGCTTGGATGCAGCTCCACTAAATAGCAAGATCAAATTGAGCCACCGATCTGAATTCACAATATCGCTGTATGAAGGGCCAAAAACGGAGAGGTGGACCCGTAAGCAGAGACACTCACGCGAAATCCACGGGAAAATAAGAATCTCCTTCCAACGATACGATCCAACAATTCGAATAACCCAATTCGCAATACTTATTAAGCTTTCTACAGGATGGCTTGTTAAGAAGGGCGCGTCACTCTTACTGAAACTGTTGGAGTAGAATTCACAGCATCATAATCGAATCGGTAGGATAAAGAAAATGATGCCGTTTATTCCCTCCTAGACTCAGGCAGTCAATCAAACCATCGCCCAGTTTCAGCTTGAATGATACCCTGATGCTCCCTCCTTCCCAGTATTTATTATATATAATGTAAATAATATGCAATATATGTTGTATGTAATAAGATAGGAAATATACTAGAATATTGAATTATAATATGTCTTAATTGGAATTCGTCAATCTGAAATTTTAAAATGGTTATAAATAAAATAATATGATGAAATAATTAAAATAGGAATAGTGTGCATATGATACTTATATGCAGCTTGGTGCCTCTTTGCAGATTAATCAGTGGGAGATGATGTAACCCTGGAATGTGTAGGTCATATTGCAATCAAATAAAACATAAAACATTTAATTAGACCTGAATCAATAAAAAATTATGTATGTTTTCCTGACATGTGGATGAACATATTCAGCAGATTCGAAGAGCATTTATTACTTATAATAATATCTACAGATCTAAATGGATAGAAAAAAAAAACTTTAAGATGCAATGCAATAAAATATATGTACTATCATATATCATTTTCCTTGTTACCTTGAAGCAGATGAAATTTAATTATTATTATTTTATTTTTATTCTCTATCTTTATCTGTAGCAGCAAAGAATTTTAAGATCAGAATAATATACAATGATGATCTGTTGGAAATATTGTGATGTTGCAATGAGATACTACATAATATACGTATAAAAATAAAATGCAGCTAGATGTTAGATGATTGAAACTCTGATATGGCAGAAATTTCCAAAGTGATATAACGAAAGAAGTTGATCACCAGGAAGTCTAGCAGAATAGCAAAGAAAATTACAGCAAACAATAAACCGAAATAAATTTCATATTATTATGATTATTTCCCAAAAAATCCACAAAAATAGAAGACAGAAGAGAAAGAGCAAACGAGAATGAAGCAGGAAATTTTAACTCTCCGATAACTCTTGTTTCCTACTGGGCCCATAATTGCTTTTTATATCTGTGCAATAGAAAAGGAAGGATTATGAACAATTTTAGTTTTTGAATTCTTATTTTTTTTGGGATGAAGATGTTTTTTTAGTATAATTTGTTGCATGATCCTTTCCAAAAATTACGAGAAAAATTTGCCTGTCTTTTCAATTAGATAACGTGGGCTAGGTGGGTAAAAACTTACGACGATGCATAAATGTAAAGCTGAAATAAAATGATAATAACAATTATTATTGCACTGTCTGCATGTCTGCAGATTGTGGTGCTGCTGCAATTGTAGACGGGCTTGCACTATCATTGCCATTGCTGGGTGCCAGGAACGACGCTGTTTGAGGTGCACCTCTTTGGTCGACAGACGCTTGACACGCACCTCCTCAATCTAGCTGAAGTCAGATAGACAACAGTGTCCAGGCAGCACTACTAGCTAAGTACGCAACCCTTAGCTGGCGGTCTTTACCATCTCTTCCAGTTATCAACTCACCATTTTGCAGACGAGAAAGAATCAAAATGCTTATTCGGCATATAAGACATAATAATTAAAATTATTTTTTATGATAATATTGATTATGTATATATCAAGTGAATATCTCAAATGAAAATGATAAAAAATGATGGCAGTCACAAAAACTAGAACTCAGCCACAAAATACCACCTAGCGTAAGCAAGGCGGGCCCAGTCTTACAATCATGCAAAAATGCGAAGCTGAAAATGAAAAATATTATCAAGCTGAGGAAAAGTTAATCAAACATATATATAAATTACAATTATATGATGATTTCGAAATACTAAAACAAAAAGAAACTTGCAAATTCTGATGAGCTAAAAAAACATGAAGGCATCCACTTCTCATACCTGTATGTATAAAAAAAGCGTCGTGTATTACAATTAAGGATCAAAAAGTAAGAACCTTGTTAGAAAGTATTATAATTTAACAAAAGAAAACCTACATTTAAAAAACAACACGAGTGGATTTGATATAAGCGCCTCATAATCGGGTTTCTAAATACGTCTCAACAAGAATAACAAATGAGATCTTGAATATGATTGTATGATTACAATATTAAAATCAATTAATAGTGGAAGTGTGAATAATAGAAAAAAAGAGTTAATAAACAGGCAACACTTCCCTTCGGAAATCAGCGTACTCACGGTTCGCATTCGAAACTTGCACGAAAATGATAGTCGAATCGATGACTCTACCTCACCACAAAATTTATTCTTTTCAGTTCTACTTCTGCACAGTAACTTGTCGGACACTAACACTAAGCAAGATATCTACGCGCTAGTATTTAATCCAGCCATGTTCATCCACAAAGCCACCGTGATGCTTATTTTTGGCCACCACATACACCAACTGCCGTAACCAAAGTCTATTTTTTTTTTGTTTGCAGAAATTAAGGCATACATACCGGAAAAAAGTTGTAGATGCGAAAGTTTTAAGTAATATTGAATGGGTAAATTTTTCTGTAGCTTTTGAAATGACCGAATAATAGCATTTTTTCCTAAGTAGGGTGTCCCTATAAAAATGTGTGATCAATAAATGCAGTTTTATGCCCATTTTTATGCCCTTTTTTGTGTTATGTAAGTTTTTTATTTAAAATTTGACACAAAGTGGTCTTGAAATGGTCTTTAGAACTTGAGAAAATAAAATGTTTGACGTATAGATCTTGTCAGAATCTTCTACCGTTAGCCGTTATTTTTTCATTTTCTTACAAAACTGCGCCCTTTTTAAATGTGTGTTTTTAAAAGAAAATAACTCTCTTAAGTTGTCAGATATAATGTGCAAAAATAAAAATCCTTCTAAATTCTGTTGAGACATATTTGATTGCCCAAAGAAGAGACGTCAACATTTAAAATAGGCCTATTTTTTTCGCAAAACAATATAAACTTTTGTTCGACATACGATAGTGACGATTTGAGTACACTAAAAATTGTAGCTTTATTGTTCTAAAACCAATGCTAGAAAAATTTAATTGAAAAAGTTTGAGCAATTTTTTTTATAGGAAACAACCTTAACCACGCAGGAAAAAATTGCTCTAGCTCGATCAATTTAAAGCTACAGAAAAATCTACTCAGTTAAATTTGCTTAAAATTCACTCACATACAACTTTTTTCAAGAACATATCAAGCTGAACAATGCATTAGGTCCTAAGTAACATTGAGCAACTCTCTTTGTCGACTTTCTCTTAGCGTTCCTACGTCTATTTAAAAGCATGTACAAGTTTTTTCAACACACAGTACGGTAATATAAAGTGTAATTAAGGATCCGATACGTCAAAAACATCAGAAAATCGTTTAATAGACAAACAATTAAGGAAAGAGAAAGTCGACGAAGAGAATCTCGTAATGTTACTTAGGACCTTATGCATTGTTCAGCTTGATATGTCTTTATTTTTGCAAATAAAAAAGTTAGATTTTCGATTTCTCTGAAAATAAGGACCACCCTTGCTCGTATTCACACCCAAAGGTCTCACTTTATTAAAAGAAACAACTTTTTACAAGACAGTTCTACTCCAGAAATTCAAACTTAGACTGAAAATTTATCCAGCTTAATTCGCATTCAGGACCACTGTGCATTGTTTGCAATCTTCCAAACAATAGACCTGATTCCAGCGATATTTGGCCTAAATTTACGTGACAGATTCCATTATTTTTTGCCAAATCTAGCTTTATCTTAATGTTCATTAGATAACGCAGAAAATTGAATGTTTCTTTTAAACTGTGCACGAGAATTCAGCTTTCCAGAATAAAATCTTTGCAAGCATTCGATTTCTATCATTTTCTCAAATTTGAAAGAGCGATCAGTGGCTGCTACTGAACAGTAAGGAGTTTATAATAGCCAGGGCTCGTTAATGCTGAACTTCTATCTTTTTAGATTACTCTTCTCAAAGCTATCAAACTATTTATTGGGCTTCGTGGACAAGCGGTTAACGGAGTCACTCGTCACTCGATTCTCGCTCCAGCCGGTGGATTTTTTCGCAAAACGAAAATGTTCATACTGGTCCACTGAATGTCAGGTTAAGTAGACCGTTGTATAATTCGCTGTATGATCAATATTCAGTCTATACAGCCACGAGTTCAAGACGATGAAAATGTCTTTCTTTAACCTTTTATTCACAACTTTCGCTAGACTGCACAGATAAAAAGAAACATTGAATTTCGACTAATTTCGGTACGATATCTAATGCACATAGAGGGAATGCTGGTTTTGGCAGAAAATAATGGGATATTTTATATAAATTCAAGCTCGATAGCGCCTGGCCCTAGCACGTTGTATTAAAGATCGCAAATATTGTTGTATAACACATGACATATTGCAAACAATTTCGTTGTTTACGCCTCCTTTGACTTGGACAGAAACAAAGGGGAATTTTACGCGCTTTTTTTTTTTTTTTTTTTCTGTGGTGATGGTTTAAACATTTACTATCTTTCTGATTAGAACCTGGAGGTTGATGTATAACACACAGAATGTAAACCATTTTAGGATGTGTAACTGTAGACTGCTTTTCTTTGACTTGATTTATTGCGGCCTACGGATCCTCATTTTCCGCTTACATTGGCGTTCTTTGGAAAAAGAAGCACTTAAGTGATGAATTTGTAAGGTATTCTAGATTACGAGACAACTTCTGCGTGACTTAGGATGCACTCAGAATCTGCATATTTTTCGATACACCAACGAAAATTCAATTTGACTCGCCTGAGATCTTGACATATATATTCTCGAAATTTGCACTTGAAGACGCTTAAATTATCTTTATTGTTGTAGTGAACGTAGGAAAAAGAATTAAAAACAGCTAAATCTAGTCGGCAACAAAAGACGTATCTCATTCCTATGAACATCCCATAGAATGCAAGTGGATTCTTCTAGAACCTGATTGTTTTTAGCTAGCTATCCTAAAAATATGACTGGAGTCAGTTCAAACATACACAGATAGAAAGAATTGAATTTTCTGCGATATCTAATGCACGTAAAGGACATGCTAGATTTGGCAAAAACTGATGGGATATTTCATGTAAATTTAAGCCAAACAATGCCTAAATCTAGCCTGTTGTATGCAATATTGCAAACATAGTTGTTTGGCGCATGAAGGATTGCAAACAATTTTGTTGTTTACGTCTCCTTTGGCTTGGAATTAAACAAGGGGAAATTTTACGCACCTGTTAAAATTCATTTTTTTTTTTCTGTGTAACTTTTCTTTTACCAACTGTTGAAGAGCTCCTCATAAACAGGGATAAATCAAACAATCACATCCCGAACCCATCTTTAGACAAAAGTCATTCAAATGCTACACTATTACAATAAAGTTTGCCGTTATAAAAAGATGCAGTTTTCGTTGCTTTTTAATTCGGTGTTACTGCTACCTGCTGGTGAATCCATCTAAGAATCGCTTTCTATGTATTTTGAAAAAAAAAAACAGAGCCCAATTAACTTGTTTCGATGTATTGGATACGTATCCTTTAATTCCATAAATTCAGCATCAAAACTTAGAATTAGTAAACGTTGGAATAACCTGATGGAAGTTACATTGAAAATGGGTAGATATTCGTTAAGCCGAATGTGAAATTTTACTTTAAAAATGACTTCTTAAAGTTAAATTCCAAGACCATCAATCGTTTATACTTGTTATGATCGCCATTATTTTCGATAAATTAAAAAAAATACGGTTTGGCGTCAAATCAGAAACTTTTGCCGTGTTACCATGCCGGTATTAATCCAAAAAAATTGGCAAAAGTTTCCCCAAAAGATTTGCTTCCATCTCACGACACCAGTTTGATTCAAATCATGCCAGTAGCAACTGTAACAGTTCGGTCCGTCTTAATTAACCCTATTATCGTCAGAGAACACAACATTTAGCCATCCTACTTACCAAACCAGGTTCTTTTGGGTGAATTTGAGCCCGTTTCTACTTTGGGTTTTCTTGAAGTTTCCTCCATTTGATTTTTCGCGGATCATTCAAAATCAGAGCAATTTGTCGGGGAGTCATCGGAGCATCTAGTTTTGGCTTTATTTGGGAGACGATTATGTGTGGTTTTATGTCTGATTTGATCTTTGGTGCACCCTGCACAAAAAATAGTAATGCATTTTAACATGCCAAATGAGAAATAAACAACGAAATTGTGTGCAATCTTTCATGGGCCATACAACAATGTTTGCAATGTTTTATACAACATGCTAGATTCAGGCGTTATCTGGTTTAAATAAACATAAAAAACCCCATTACTTTTAACTAAATCTAGCATTCCTTTTATGTGCATTCGATGCCGCAGATATTCAATGTTTATTTTTATCTGTGTCTGGAAGGAGATTCAATTCGATACTAAGAACTGTTTCGATGAAATTCTGTAACGCATCCTCGCTTCGATCAATTTTTCGTGCAATTGATACATTAAAGTGACCTTCCTTCTTGAACAAATTTATGATATGACCTTATCTTTCTCCGTCAGACGAGACCTTGCACCATTCCTGATATCAAAGCATTTATCATCAATAAGGCTTTGTGCACAAATTACGTAACGCAAAAAAAACGGGATTTTGGACCCCCTCGCTCCCCTATGTAACAATAAGTAACACGTGACCAGACTCCCCCCCTTTAATTACGTAACGCTCACGGACCCCTCCCCACCATTTCTCAATTGTGATAAAATCATCACAAAAACTGTTAGTGTTGTTGTTTTTATGTTTAATTCTCATTTGAGTAACTTGAAATTAGAAAAGATTGCAAACATTAGTCAATTAATTTCATTTAAGTAACTTTAAGCTATTATGAAGATCACGAAAATCATTGCACTCATTGTATTGCATTTATTCAGGTTACTGGATGTTCTTAAAACTGTTAAAAATATTAGTTCAACAACTTTACTTAAATGTCTCTAAATTTTTCAAAGAAGAGAACTTTGTGAACACAAAAAAGTACAAAGTTTTATTCATTTATTCATTAACTTAAATAAAGTCAAGAGATTGCAACAGTATTTTATGCAATGCATAATATTAGTGCATGAACTGGGTGATTATTAGAATGATTAGAATCAACACTTCTTATGTATTGAATCAAACCACTCTTTGTTTTAGTTTAATGCAATCATATATTTGAAACAACAAATTTCTTATCGAATCCAATATTGTTAGTCAATTAGTATTTTAACAGAAATCATTATTGATTCAACAAAATAATTTTGTAGAATAAACAATCAACAAAAAAATTATCTTAATTTTTTATTACTTCAATGGTTCTAATATAAAAAACAATACTTTATTTTTCAATTCATCCACTTTGGTCGCATCAATGCAAAGGTGCATTGTTTCCAAAAATCTTATTTTTTGATTGAACAATAAATGGTTTTTGCTTTCAATAAAGTCCTCCTTTGCAGCGCTTTAAGAACCAAAAAAAATTGTTGTTGGTTCAAAAAATAAAATTATAGGTTATCCGTGGCCAACAAAAAGAACCAAAATTTAAAACTATTGCGATAATTGGTGCAGTGTTTCAGTTATGGCAAACGTAAATAATAATACATAAACAAAAATTTTGCTCAGTTTCGATAATTTTCCTTCAAAATATGGATTGAAAGCTTTCATTTGACGTTTTAAACGTGGGGTTTTCCACAATTTTTAAACATAGTTCTTAACTAGTATAAATTAACCCTTTTCTACTTGCTACTTGCTCCTTTGTTTGGCACACAGGAAATTTTAATAATGGAAATTGATGTAGAAGGAGATGTGTAACGGTTGCTCAACCCCCCTCCCTCCCCTTCATGCGTTACGTAATTTGTGCACAAAGCCTAAGCAAAAAGTAAAATGCCATACGCTTGACGCACCGTACTGATTGTTTAAATCTGCTGTAAAACGATGTTCAAAAAAACAGTTTCTTTTTTAACGAACGACTTAACGAATATTTAAGGTTGAAACGTGGTTCGAATGTTAACATTCACCGTTATCGCGTTAAAGTGTGTGTGTGTGTGTGTGTGTGTGTGTGTGTGTGTGTGTGTGTGTGTGTGTGTGTGTGTGTGTGTGTGTGTGTGTGTGTGTGTGTGTGTGTTAGTGTAAACTGTTTCCTTTTCATGAAAGTGGTTCAAGTACACTACCACAACGATAAAGTAACCTTATATAGAACATGTATCTAATATTTTTATAAGACATTTGCTGAACCCGGTGTGAGTGCTGCTACGCTTGCAACTAAATGAATGAAAATTTGATGGTTGTTTTTTTGGGATGATGTTTTTTCCTTGACTGAGCGTGGGTTCAAACTTCTATCAGTACTTGCTTCTCACCCCAGAAATACACGTTTTGGTTTTGGTTACATTTGGTTCCATTTGCTTGATCTCGAGTGATGCAGAACTTTGTGTTTCATTTGTATAGGAGCCCCTCTTTTCAGAAAGAAGAGGGGCATTGAGTCACCTTAAAACCATTTATTTCCGTCAAAAACCATCACTTGTGAAATTTGTTTCCATTTGCTTGATTAGTTTTTGAGTTATGCAAAAATTCATGTTCCTTTTGTATGAGAACCTCAGCTTCCAGAGGAGGTGAAGAATCTCAAACAATCTCAAACCGATGCAAACAAATTTTCACGCTGATAGGTTTGTTAGTTTCCGAGTCTTAAAGAGTCAGACAGACAGACAGACAGGCAGAAATTCATTTTTTTTATAAATAGAAACCCTGCCTTCAAAAACCCCAACATGCCAAATTTAGTTGTTATATATCGCTGCTTCAAAAACCTCCACCTGCCATATTTGGTTCCGATTGCTTGATTAGCTCTAAGGTAATGCAGAAATTTGTGGTCTGTGGTTTGAAATCACCATAGAAAGATTCTTGCCTTCAAAAACCTGCACCTGCCAAATTTGGTTCCATTTGCTTGATTAGTTCTCGAGTTATGCAGAAATTTGTGTTTCGTTGGTATGAGATCCCCCCTTATGTTAAAAACGAGGGTCTCAAACCATAATGGACATACTTCTCCGTTTCAAAAACCTCCATATGCTAAATTTGGTTACATTCCCTTGATTAGTTCTCAAGTTGTGCAAAAGTTTGTGTTTCATTTGTATGGAAAACCCTCCTCTCTGAAAAGAGAGGGGTTTTGAGTCATCTTAAAAATTTCTTTTGCCCTCAAAAAATTCCATCTGCAAATTGGATGCCAATTGCTTGATTAGCTCTCGAGTTATGCAGCAATTTGAATTTCATTTGTATGGGAGCCCCCTTTCTGGAAGAGGGGTCTCAAACCATCATAAGAACCATCACCGGCCCCAAAAACCCCTGTTTACAAATTTTAACGCCAATCGGTTCAGTAGTCTCCGAGTAGGGTCAGAGAGAGAGAGAAGACAGACAGACAATTCATTTTTAATATATATATATATATATATATATATATATATATATATATATATATATATATATATATATATTATATATATATATATATATATATATATATATATATATATATATATATATATACTCATGAAATTTTAGTGTATGATTTATCATATAGATCATATACTATGATATCACATATATGGATCCATGATATCATATCCATATGAAATCATATGATATATATATATATATATGATATATGATATATATCATGCGACTTATACATTTTCAATCGACAACACTTATCAAGCGTGTATAGTCTACTGGGATTGTGGCTCGTCTCTGGATCCCTAGGATCACTGTTTGATTTAGATTGCAGCTTTTTCTTCTGTGGAAAGTGGTCATACGATCGTCCTATGAACTTTATTCCATTAATGAATCGTGTGATTCAATTTGCAATAATGTCTTCGCACACAGATAAAAGTATGACTTTTTACAAACGCGTAAAACTTCTCTAGTTAATTTCAAGCCAACGCAAACGTTAACAACATAGTTGTTTGCAATCTTTTATACAACATACAAAATTGTTTGCAATTTTTTGTACAACAGACTAGATTCAGGCCTTATCAGGCTTGAATTCACATGAAATATCCCATCATTTTCTGCCATATCTAGCGTTGCCAAATTTAATCACTAAGATCTCCCGTGATTTCACCGATCCTCACTGCCTCAAAGCACTCTACTGTGCACTTGTACGACCGATTCTTGAACATGCTGTGGTGATTTGGACTCCGTATCTATTGTCATGTGACGTCAGAATTGAACGAGTTCAACAGAGATTCATACGCATAAAGGGCGATACGGTCAAAATTTGGTCAATATCAACTTGACGTATTTCTTTCAATTTTGCATTTAAAAAACCTGAACACCCCTCATTTTGAAGGTGTGTGTGTGTAGAATGTTGCTCCTATTTTGATTTTGGAATTCACTCTTCAGTTGTCAAAATGCCGTCCAAGCAAGAAGAGCAGCGAATCAAAATTTTGCTCGCGCATCGCGAAAATCCGAGCTACTCGCACGCAAAGTTGGCAAAATCGCTAAAAGTTGCCAAATCAACCGTTACAAATGTAATTAAAGTGTTTTGGGAACGTTTGTCGACAGCCAGGAAGTCTGGATCGGGGGGAAATCGAAAACCGGAAGCCGCTGAGACGACAAAGAGAGTTGCCGGTAGTTTCAAGCGAAACCCTAACCTATCTCTCCGAGATGCCGCAAATAAGCTGGGTGTATCGTCTACAACCGTGCATCGAGCCAAAAACGAGCCGGACTATCGACTTACAAGAAGGTAGTGACTCCAAATCGCGATGATAAACAAAAATACGACGGCCAAAGCGCGATCCCGGAGGCTGTACACGACGATGCTGACGAAGTTTGACTGCGTGGTAATGGACGACGAAACCTACGTCAAAGCCGACTACAAGCAGCTTCCGGGACAGGAGTTTTATACGGCAAAAGGAAGGGGAAAGGTAGCAGATATTTTCAAGCACACGAAACTGTCAAAGTTCGCAAAGAAATATCTGGTTTGGCAAGCCATCTGTACCTGTGGCTTGAAAAGCAGCATTTTCATAGCTTCCGGGACTGTCAACCAAAAAATTTACGTGAAAGAGTGTTTGAATAAACGTCTGCTGCCTTTCCTGAAGAAACACGGTTGTTCCGTACTGTTTTGGCCGGATTTGGCATCTTGCCATTACGGTAAAAAGGCCATGGAGTGGTACGCCGCCAACAACGTGCAGGTGGTTCCCAAGGACAAGAACCCTCCCAACACGCCAGAGCTCCGCCCAATTGAGAAATACTGGGCTATTGTCAAGGGGAACCTAAAGAAGACCAAAACAACTGCTAAGGACGAGCAGCAGTTCAAGGCAAACTGGCTTTCTGCGGCGAAGAAGGTGGACAAGGTGGCTGTATAAAATCTGATGGCAGGGGTCAAGCGTAAGGACCGGCAATTCGGATTTGGAAAAGCGGAAGCCTAACTGAATATTTTTCCTGAATTTTATACTAATTGAACTTGAAAAATAAATTTAATTTGATTTTTTAAATAAACGATTTCACCAATTTACACGCGTTTTCCCTTGACCAAATTTTAACCGTATCACCCTTTAGCACTCAGAAACCTACCCTGGCGTAATCCTCAAGAACTCCCTCCGGGCACTTCGTGTTGGAACACAGCTGATTTGCTGTCTATGAAGGAAAGAGCATAGAGAGGTAGTCTGGTTCCGAACGTTTGATAGTCCTACGTGCCTTGTAACGAGAGAGTGTTGCAACCGGGCAAACCATCAAAAAGTACCTTCAGCTCATGAACATCCGTCTTGTGGAAGCATCTGTCCAAGCCGACTGCTTCATAGCACCGCCTAGAAGCAGCGGCGGAAGACAATGGTCAAGATTATTGTGTTAACGTAGTAGGTGTGATGGAGGATGAGACATATCTGATCATCGACGGTCCCTCAGCAAGGAGGTCAGAAGCGAGGTAAAGTATATCTTCTACATCAAGTTCCTGAAGACGCTTCTTCCGGGAGAAAGAGATGTTGAAGCCTCCTTTTGTTCCTCGAGATTTGCTGTGAATGAGGAGATTTCCAGTACCGAGTGCCTGCCGGAAGTGATCGCCTTCAT
>JASCZW010019901.1:0-13071 GCA_034211315.2 Aedes japonicus | reverse complement strand
ATTTTAGCCGTGGTTGTGATGCTCTTGTGCACCGGCGCATTTGTCGTTCCTAAAAGCAAAATTGTTTTTCTCTTTCATGCGCGGCCGTTTTGCAGCGAGTTCGGCCATTCAATCACTCCAATAGTGCGCAGTAATACTCGCTGTTGATGGTTTCGTTCTTTAGAGGTAGTCCACCGAAGAGCATGCCACCGGCAATCCCAGAAAAACTGACGTCAAAATCTTTCCGAGCCATTGATCAAGCCTCCCATCTGGAGCACTCGTGCCGGCTGCATCCTCTGCCGGTGCACTCGTTCTCTGTCCGCGGGTTTGTAATAGTCGATCCAGTTTTTCATCGCCGAGTGCCAATCGATTTCGCCAAAGTTCAACTTCCGATTCCGCACCCAGCAAGTCTAAACATTGTTTGAAAATGCCCCTCGCGTTTCATTTCCAGAATCTCGCCCAAAATATGGCTGGCGTGTGCGCTTAACGTGTGTTAATCACATTGTGGCCTTCGCTAGCTCATCGCACCTTCACTCTTCCGGTCAGCCAACACCATTTTATGAACTCTTTTGACATTTGTCCTTTGTAACCGCATCGGAGGACTGCACTTGATCGGTAGTGGAGTTGTGGCGGACTTGATCGGTAGCGGGAGTTGTAACTACCACGAAACACTCGAAGGACCAATATTCAACGGTGCTAATCTGACTGCAGCATTTGTCTCTAATACCACTTATCGAACTTTTGTTTCCTATCGACGTTTTGGCCTCTGAAAAATAATGTTTTATGGAGCGAAAATCGGTATTTTATCCATTTTCAATGTATTGTCCCCGTCAGCCGACAGCTATCGATCAAACTAAGGAGACAGTATGCGCCAAGTTCTGGCGTATAATACTAAATCATGAACAATTACAGAACCTTTTTTATTTTGGCATAACGCCAACAAATCATTCTATGTTTTGTTTGACAACTAATTATGGTAGCTCTTCGAGAATTTTCATTCATCCTTCAAAATCATGTGAAAACAAAGATGATGGCTAACATAGTGAACACGTCACCGTTAGTCGCGTTTCGTGTTGGCCGCGGACTAAAACGATATCGCGCTAAGGTTGGCGTATCTTTTCATCTTGAACGAACTACGAACCTTTTTCGCATTTGGCGGTCAGGTGCCACCCACCTATTGAGCGGAGTTCCGTATCCTGTTATGAACTTGCTGAAAGGTTTAACGACAATACTACAGTCAGACGAGAATAAAAATACGATGGTTTGAAATTATTACTTAATGCGCCGGGTATTCCGCGGATGACGTTTGAAATTATACACCGTTCCTGGAGCCATTAGTATCTAAAATTTCGATGTGCGGCTCCGTTTCCTGGCGTCACCATAACCATTTAATATGGATGTCAGCGGTAACGTTTGCACGTCTACGAAAATGGACTTTTTTCGGAAAAGGGCAGACAGATAATTGCGCGCGATCGGTGGCCCATGGAAGGTAATTATTCCCAAACTTACTTGCGCAAATTCGCCCTTACGAGCGGCCTTCCGGCGGTTTACCGGACCATCCACCATGGCGGACGAAACATGCGTGTAGGCCTGTTTTTGAGTTCTTCTGTGTTTTATTTATCAATTCCTCCTCAGTTTTCGAGACAAAATTGTTGGAGTCTTACGCTGCAGGCTGGATCGCTGCGAGTAGTGGGCCTGACGCCAGATCCGGCCAAACACCGCCATGTTTTCGTCCTTCCGGTATTCCTTGATGAAAACAACGCAACTTCCGGCAGGCATTTCGTACTATAAATTTCCTCGTTCACGGCCAGTCCGGGCAAGAGAAGAGCGGCTTGACATCCCCTTCTCGCTGATTGTCAGCCACAGCAGCAACTTCTTGGGGAACTTGGTAGTAGAAATGAACTTCACCCCAGAGCTCACTTCGCTTTTGGGGGAAGTAAATACGAAGTGCTCTGCCAGTCGTTGACATCCAGGGTGAGATAGGTCTCGTCGTCCATCACCACCGTAACGCGCGTTACCGGAAACGAGTGCACCATTGAAATTAGTGAACGCGACTTCCGCTTCCTGACATGTATGTTCATGTTCGCCAGGTACTTTTTCACTGTTTGGCCGGATGAACCGACCTCCGCGGCTCAAGCGCACGCAATGAGTAGCTCATCGCCTTAGTTTTCCCTCTTCATCTTTGGAGCTTGTCGCGCTCAGGGTCATCGGCCGTCCGGAACCAGGTTTTCTTTCGATGCAGCTGATTGTTGTCTAATAGTGCCAAGATGTTGAAGATGCCGGAACGGGCGTATCCGGCGTCCACAAAGGGCCGCACGATGTCCGATTTCGACGTGGCGGGTGCCATTCTTTAAACGCGCACACTTCCGAACGGAGTTGTTTCACTGTTTTTCCATCACGGTTGATTCGACTGATAGAGCTTTCAAATGTTGTCAGCGGACTCGTGGGCTACCATGATTGATGCTACATGGGTTAGTTTCGTCATTGCGGGTGAAGGAAAATCCATGAAAAATCGGTATTTTTTGTCCATTTTTTTAAATGCAAACGTTAATACAATGATTTGAATTAATAGAATGAGCCATTTTAATTCCATAGAGTTCCTACAGTAAATATACAATAAATACAGTGGAAAAACTAATTGATCTTATACTACCATAATGTAACTGACTCATAGCTTCGGATCTTGACAAAGAATCCCTACTGAGCTCTTGCAGCACGCCAAGCCAGCCAGTTAAGCGTAAGGGCCCATGTAGATGTTGACATCATCGGCATAAAATAACCGGCATCGTGAGGACAGTACCTTCGATAGCTCATTGATGAATACGGAAATAGCAGAGGCCCTAAGTTGCTTCCTTATCGCACGCCAGATATAGACTACTCCGAAAAATGTAAAAACACTATTTTTCTCAAATTAAAAAGACCATACTGTGATTGTTCATTGTTTTACTCTCAAATATAGTGAATAACAATGTTTTCTTTCCACCTTTATTTCAGTTTGCTTGATTTTTCGTAGGATAGTTCTCTAACTTTTCCCTTAACACTACTCACAAACTTCTGCACAGTGCTTTCTCCTGCCATTTTCACCACTTTTGGCCAATCTTTCTTAAATTTTTCAACACTATCCGCTGGTTTCATGTGTTTTCTCAGCTGCGCCTTCGTCAAAGCCCAGAAAGTTTCGATAGGATAATTCGTTGGTGAGTTTGGTGCATTCATCTCCCTTGGCATATATACGAAATTGTTCCTTTTGTACCACTCTAGTGCATATTTAGAGTAATGGAAAAAAAGCAAGATCAGGCCAATAGATTGAAGGCTTGTTATGCTGTTTGATCGAGGGATCAATCTTTTTGCAGACACTCCTTCACGTAAATTTGCCATGCATTGTGTTTGGCGTAACGAATGGACGAGATATTTTTCCACATCCACATATGGCCTGCCACATCATTACCTTTTTGCCGAATTTTTCGGTGTAAATGGCTTTCACTTAGCAAGGAACATCCTTTCCCTTCCGTCCCGGAGAATCTACGAAATAGCACCGTTTGTGCACAATCCGTTTTCTCTGCTCAGGAAAAATACCACGGAATTTTCAAACTTCCGTGTCAATTTAATTTGGAGGCAAACAACAGGTTGCAGCTAGGGGGGAGACAACTTAATCTTGCATTAATTTTAATGCCAATACTATGAGTATTAGTGAAAATAATAAAATTATAATATCATTATAGGATATTATGATATCATAAACTGTCAATACAATGCTATAATTTTATTAACAGTGTATAGTTATCGCGCATGGTTTGCTTTTTTTTTTTTAATTTGTTGACGTATGGCGGAGTCGTCACCTAGTGGCAAGTCAATGTCGTTCAGCTTAGGTCCGGCACATCGAGCAGTTTACTTGTGTTGGAAGCAAAAATATTGCAAACATTGCTGAGCACGTGGGTGATGACGTCAAACTACCATAACATTCCATACTTCCAGTTTTACATCACCATAATCAGCTGTTCCGTGTAAAAAGGTAAACATTGAGACGAAACACAAACACCACTATACATTTCCACATCTCACGAATACCAATAAGCCAGAGTCAATACGGACAATCTGTCAAACTAACATGTACACTCCAAAACGAATTTACTCTAAATCACATTATTGTCAAGGTTAATATTTTAATCTTGAATTAGTGGTATTATAATACGATTTAATGCGAAAATTAAAGATGTCTCCCCCCTAGGGTTGCAGTCAAAAGTTGGTTTAATACTGCTCGCAATTTGAATTGACGGTTGATCTTTAGTGTATTTATAATTATCGAAACAGTCTATAACATGTGTAATTTGTGAAAAAATAAACATAGATGTGTGTTTTTAATTTCACCCTCGGGTCGTAAGTTTCTACCTTGGTTTTTCTTTCTGCATAGAAGCATTTCATAGACAAAAAAAACCCTTTATCTTCAAACTATGTCGTCAGGTTAAACGTAATTTTCTCTTGCATAACCTAAGATTAACTTCTTGTGCATAATTTAGCAGTGCGTGTAACTCAAGTATCCCCCATTCTTGGCTAAGAAGGCGTTAAAACTTCTATGAGAGAACATGCTGCTTATCCGAGAAATACACATTTTGTGTTTTATTTGCCTAGATGACTCCCATGTTTGGTTGAAATTTATGTTTCATTTATATGAGAGCCCCCCTCCAGAGACGGGGGGGGGGGGATTTCGAACCATCGTAGAAACATTTCTTGCCTCAAAAATCTAAATTTGGTTCCATATGTATTATTAAATAGTTCTCGAGTTATGCAGAAATTTGTGTTTCATTTGCATGGGAGCCCCCCTTCTAGAGAGAGGAGGGGTCTTAAACCACCGTAGAAACAGTTTTTCTTCCAGAAAATCCCACATGCCAAATTTGGTTCGATTTGATTGATTATTTTTGAGTTATACAGAAACTTATGTTTCATTTGTGTAAAAGCCTCACCTTCTAGAGAAGGTCTAAAACTACTAATGAAATATTTCTTGTCTCTAAAAACTTCCCCATGCTAAATTTGGTTTTCTTTGCTTGAGTAGTTCTAGAGTAATGCTGAAATTTTTGTATAATTTGTATTGGAGCCCCCCTTCCTAGAGATAGAAGGGGTCTCTAACTATCATAAGAAACTTTTCCGGGCCCAAAACCCCCTCTATTCAAATTTTCGCGTCAATCGGTTCATTAGTTTTCAAATATTTAACTTTCAGACAGACAGAATTCATTTTTATACAAATGGATTATTTATGTTGCAATAATTGTGTGTTCGCCCTTTAGTGGCTATTTTCAACGCTTTTCGGACATAGATTTGAGGATATTAAATATTATCACTTATACAAATAACATTCATTTAAATAAAAAATATCGATGTTCAGCTTGAAACACAAGTATAATTTTAAGGAAATAGAAAGTATGCTTCAAACGAAAATATTTTTTGGCATTCTAATTTTAACAATACATTCATCAGATAGCGATTTTGAGCGTGTATTTCCCTCTCCAGAAATTGAGTTCGAGGCAAAGTTTCAACGCTCTCAACATGAGCCAATCATCACATATATCGGTAGGTTATTTGCTCGATTCTAGTAATGAAACTTTGAGCAAACCCCTTGAACCTTGAACCTGTTAGCATTCAATCTAAATCCAGAATAAGGATAACCCAGATTCATAGAATAAATCAAATAAAGTTAGAACGCAACCAGTAAAATTCAAGGAATATTAAAAATAAATGGTACGTATTTTCTTATCATTATTATTTAAAAAATAAAAATATCATGATTTTTATTTCAAACATCGATGTCAAGTGGTTTAACCTTCCTAAGAGATAGGCTTAAATTTCTGACTTTTACTTTTTCACGGAATTTTGCATTTTTGCATAAAAATATTGTTTTTAAAATCAGTTTAAGGTGGTTGTTTTTGACTTAGAGTCAATGTTTAAGCACCATTTGATGGGTCTTAAAAATGCAATGAAAATTGGCACTACAGACGGCCACTCTCTACCCAACAAACATAAGTATCATATAATCACTTGTTCAAACAAATTTGGAGAAATTGTTCCGCTTCTTCTTCCAGAAAGCTGATTGGCTTCTCCAAATTAGTTTAAACTAGCAATGATTCAACACTGGTGTTTATTGAGTAGAGTTTTATTTGACAAAAATATATCTGCGGAAAAATCAGATAACATGATAATGACAACAGACATATTACACACCAAAAAACTATGCCGAAGACGAAAAGTCTCTCAAGTTTCATTTCAAACACAAACAACAGCTCCATCTCTGCTGGAAGATCTGGAACTAATATGATTACGTCAGGAGACGATAAATGATACAATTAGAAGTTTTGCAGAGGACGGCAACTCTCTAGCGCTTTGAGATTGCAGTGCCTTCTCTGCGGCATAATCTGGAACTAATATGATAATTCCAAAATACGATAAATAATATAGTGAGAAACTTTGTTGAAGACGGCAACTCTCTAAAACTATTCTGGACTGTTTTGTATGCAAATCTGTTCACACATGCAGATTCCTGGCGGCCAATGTAACTGGTATCAGGTTTTTCTACCACGAATGCATTTTTGAGACCTTTCAAATGGGGTATAAACATTGTGTCTAGGGTGAAATTTTATAATTCCTGAAAGGGTTGAAATTCGGGTCAATATAGACTAATGCCTTATGTGTCAGTTTTTTTTAATACCCGATGAAGGTTAAATATACAGTGTGTCTCATAATAGGTATCCCTTTTTTTCAGTCTTGGTTCATTTCAGCTGGGTAATTTTAACAGCGGAATTGATTATACCCGTATCGAGTGTATTCTTTTGAAAGCTTATCGCTGAAGATACATAAGCGATTCCGTTTGTTTATATTTGTCAGCTACCATCGAAGCCATACGGGAGCAATTTTTTAAATTACATTTGCGAAAGATTAGACCGTGTTAGATATTCAATAGACTTAAGCAGTGTGGAGTGAGTAAGCGTTTTGTTTTCGTACCTTGAAACGGTTAAAAGAAACTGGAAATGTCCATATTCAACACAAAGATGGTGCCAGGCGAACTACCAGAAGAAAAAGATCAAATGTGTGGAGGAGCGAATAAGACGTAATCCAGCCGTATCTGGCCGTAAATTGTGCAAACAATTTCAAATGTCCTTTGCGTCAATGAACAGGCTTCTTAGACATGATCTGGAATGCATGCCGTACAACAAACAACGGGTTCACGGGTTGACAGAGCGTCAAAAGCAAGCCAGGGTCCAAAGAAGCAGACATTTTCTGGTTTGACACGTGACTGCGAGATTTTAGTTTCAGATGAAAAGCTCTTTCTCCTTTAGGAAAGTCCTAATCAACAAAATGGTCGTGTTTATGGCAAAGGTCTTGCGAATATTCCAAGAGGTAAACTAGCTGTAGAACGCCGTCAGCATGTATCGAAAATCATAGTATGGGACGCCGTTTCACGAAAAGAAAAAGTTCCTCTTCTTTTCATAGAACCTAACTTAAAAATCAACACTGAATGTTACATCAAGCAGGTTTTGAAGAACCATCTGCTTCCTCATGTTTCAGCGCTGTGTGGGAATAGACCATATTGTTTCCAACAGGGCTCAGCTCCAGCTCACAAGCCAAAGAAGACACAAGCGTGGAGCGCGGAAAATTTGCCCGATTTCAGCACAAGCGAAGAATGGCCTTCATCTTCACCGGATCTTAACCCACTTGACTACTTTGTTTGGAAATCGTGCGTGCCAGCTGCGATGGTTCACAAAGCGTTTGCGCAAAGTTATCAAGAAAAAGGGCTTGAGATTCGAATTAAATTAATATAGTTTTTTTTCTATAACACGTATCTTTCAAATGAAAAATAAATGCTATGATTTGGTTGATTTGGTTTGCTGTAGTCTCATTTTGTTTTAGTGACACCTATTGTGCGACACCCTGTAGAATATGTTTGAAATGAAGCAAGTTCATGTTTGTGGTTAAAATAAACTAAATTTTTGTTTAGAATTTTGACAGAATATTTGATAGGATATTCGTTGAAAGCATTTTGCTTTGGACCGGTGCTCTACACGCAAAAACAATCATCTGTAGAAAACACATTTCGAGGGTTAAATTAAGCGCAAGCACCAACCATTCTCACCTGACTATAAATGCGTTTGATTTTACCATGCCTGCGATAGAATTCAATCATGGTGTGATTGATATCAACATGAGGTCTGTCAAATATACCACAAATATAGAAGGCTGTCCCATAAACGTAGTAAATTTGACTGAAGTTTCATGTTAGTATTGAAAATAGGCATAGTCGGATAAAATGGTAGTTTTTACTGCTAGATTTTTTTCAGTGTAGTATTTCTCGAGTCAAAAAAATACATTTTATTCTTGACCACCCAACCCTTGTTAATGGAATTTACAAATCTTCTTTGGATGCAATTCAATACCAAAGTAAGCTTCCTCTAGGTTGGTTTGGTCTTAAGATGCGTTAATGATACTAGCTCTAGAGAGGCTTACTTGTTACGATTATCATTTTAGTAAAACAATAATCTTTCTGATTTAAGTATTCATCGAAACCTCTCTGAATGATATTGTTTAAAAAATGCACTCCAATTAATTTTCTTGTGAACCCAATACAAAAGGTGATTGAACCACTGACAACCAGACAAAAACAAATCATGATGTTTCAACAGCAAGCACACCATCGACATCTATCTTTGAGGGCACAACACATATATCCAAAACATAAACATGGGTGTCGGCTTTAAGCTTTGGTTCGTTTCTGATCTATTCTGAACAAAGAGCTACCGTTCTGGCAACAATAAATTACCATTAATTTCATTTTATTTTTAAAGATAGAAAACAAATTCCCATTTGAATCGACCGTTAAAGATTTCCGAGCAAAAGTGACGTTAAGTTAAATGCTCACTTCCAACAGCATCACTGCAGTGGAATTCCGTCGCTCAAGGACGGAGACCTCTTCCCTAGCGGAAGCTGTCCTACACCTTCCCGTCCTTCTATGTATATACACACACACCCAAACACACACACCCCTACAGGGTCCCACACATGTTCAGTTCAGCAGTGCACATAACCGGGAACCACCGCGAAACACGACACCGGCTAGACAAAGCACTATAGCAACCAGCAACTCGAAGGCCGGCATGAGCCCTCTTATCGCGTAACCGGGTGAGGAGGGTGTATCCTTCCTGTCCTAGCTGGGTGGCCAAACTGAGCCAAGGGATGAGAGCGAAATTGAATTTCATGCAGACAACACAGACAAACCTTCGCTCGTATGCACTTGAATGACGGTGTGGGTGCATTCGCGATGCACTTGCTTATATAAGCATGCATGTTTTTATTCCCGGCATTGTTGTTGCAGCTGCTCGTGGAAGCTGCGGACTGCGGTTCTTATCACTGCACATTTGGATACTATATAGAGACCGAACGGGAGAACTCCTGGCTTTTGCTTTCCGAAGCAGCCGGTCTCGATCGAAGGATTCTATGTATTTCCACCGCAAATGTGCACATAACGAACAGAACTGCAAGAGCGGCAAACGTCGTGTTCCCCGGGTAGCAGCAACGAGATGCACATCACAAAGCGCATGTATTCTGTGCATTTTTGCACAACGACCGGTGCTCACGTCTGGCTGCTGGTGAAAAAAATGCTCTGGATATTTTTTTTTTGCCTCATCCAAAAACTATATAATTTTGTCTGGTCACCAGATTTAGCAACGAGTTCCACAACGGAACCGGTAGGTACCGACCCGGTTTCAAACGGGTAGACTTCACGGTTTTTGCGTTTTGGCGAGGTGGCCACGAAGGGCAATTGGGGGGTTTTGCCAGACGAGGAAACAAAGTAGCAAAAACTGTCATTTAAGATGTCTGGCTGACAGGTTTCATGTATGCGAGCGAACGAAGGCTGCTGTGGCTGCAACAGCGTAGAAGAAGCTCAAGGTGTTCGCTGGAATTGTGGGTTAGGGCCATTCTTTGTGCGCTGGATTGGGCAGAACCCGTTCGAAAGGATTGCGATCGGAATTACGTTTGTGAGTTTGTAGAAATGTCTTTCCAAGAGTTGATAACCGTTTCCAGAAACAAAATTAGTCCTTAATGGATCCATGCTTATCTTATCAACGATAGTTACTTTAATGTACCTATCGAACAGCGAAGCTATTAGATACCCGATCAAAGTTCATTCTAAACCGATGACAAGATATGATGTCAGATTATCATTGTTTGATATCAAATAAATATTTGTTGAATATCACAATAATACCTTGGTTATTATCATTGATTTTATTTTGTTAACAAATCCTGTGATGTGAGTAAATATCTAGAAATAATTTCAATAATATTGTCAAATGATATCAAATTTTTACACTATTAACTGAAGTAGTAATTCTGGTGAAAAACACAATTCGTATCCATAATAAGTTGTTAATTATGATAGTTTTGCATGACACTAGTAATGTTCGTCAAAAACCATCTTTAAAAAAATTAATTACAGACGGTAACCAAAATTATTTATTTTGAAAAATAAATTTGGTTTTGCGATTACAGCTGAGGTCAAAAAAATATATCTGTCATAGCTGAACTTGTTGCCTCAAGTGATTAATTTTTCTAAGTAAATAAATGATATCATATTGTAAACAACTCCTGTTCGTACAGATATCATTTCATTTTCAGCTGTTATCTCATAGTCCATTTAGACATTACTATTGGCATATTTTGTTATCATACGTTTTCAGTTTTAAAATACTACTTCTGATGAATGTTATTATTTGAGTACTATGAATAATATTGGCATATTCGAACAATAAATAAATGATTTTTACAAACATGATTACTACTCAAATCTTAGTTTGAGAATTCGTTATAAAATCGAAACATAATTTGAAATTAGTTCAACAGATTGACTTGCATCAAAGGATTTGTTATCAACACGAAAAAAAATCTGCACACAATTAATGGTAAAAATCCATAAGTAATTCTAATAGATTTGATTTGCCACACATAAACATAATCCCCTTAGAAGGGTGTGGTAAACGGTTTCTTTTACGCCGTCCATTTTTATTTTTTATTTTGCACCAACTTTTCCACGTACGTTCGCTCCGAACTTAGTTTTCTGAATGTCGAGCTCAGCCAATTTTGCATCTGACCTAGCTCGTTTTTTTTTAAACACACGCACACTCATTTACATTCGTAATCACATTTCTTGCCTTACCTTATTCTAACAAATTCTCACACACATACCAATGCATTTGTTCGTGCCCATTACCGATCTATTTTTATATTAACACAATTAGGACTCTGTGTATCAACGAGTGTGTATGGTCGTGCTTTATTTCTCGGTTCATATCAGCCTTCACACTATGTTCGAATATTATTTTGTTTTGATCGCGCAATGTTATAGTCTTCACAGTAAGCTGTGCCAGAAACGTTAGATGATTTGTTGTGATGAGAATAAAGCTAGATCAACCAGTTGGTAAGTGATAACGGAATATTTTATAATTTATCTATATTACTACAAAGGGCACATGATTTTAGATGGAACCAAAATTACTTTGTGTCCTGCATATAGATTTCATTGTACAAAGCAGATTGAAAAAATCTATGTGTGGACACATACACTGATAGGCAAAATAAAGTGCCCACCTCTTCGTTTTTTCAATTTCTCTCATTTACTTGGTTCAAATTTAAGTAAACACAGGGTAGTTTTTTTTTCTTATCTTATTTTTTATATTCTTTTTAAGTTTCACTTATGGAATACTGAAAAAAAGGAAAAAAAAATCAATTTGTGTTGAAAAAAAACAGTGACAAAATAAAGTGTCCACTTCATAAATCGATATGTTTTCGATGAGTTTCCATTGGAAGACCCCTCGATTGTTTATGTTTTGATATTTTGACATGTTTTGAAGCAAACGGCACAACCAGGTGCATTTGTTTACGTGATCGCATTTGATTCAATTGAAAAAAATGGAGAACGTAGTGCTTTCGAAACCAATTCCCTTGTGTATCCGAAAATTGGTCGTTCGTGATGTGCAAAACGGTGAATCGCACCGGGCTGTCGCTAAGAAGTACAGTATCAGTAAGGCAGTGGTTGGCAAAATTCTTCTGAAGCTCAAAACGTTTGGATCAGTGGTGGATCGCCCGGATTGAGTGGTGGATCGAACGGAAAACGGATGCGAGAACGGACACCAAGATCATGCGCGAAGTCAAGAAGAACCCGAAGGTAACTGTCCGCGAGATCCAGGAAACCCTTCAGTTATCAGTTTCCGGACGAACTGTTCGTCGCCGTCGCGTAGCACAAGGGTTGAATAGCAAACTTGCCCGGAAGCGTCCATTTATCAGCAAGGCAAACAAAGGCAAACGGCTTAAGTTTGCTAAGGAGCATGCTGATAAGCCCCTAGAGTTCTGGAAAACGGTTATCTGGACGGACGAATCAATATTCGAGCTGTTTAACCGAAAGCGGCGGGTTCGTGTTTGGTGCAGATCGGGAGAAGGAGCTTCAGGGCACGAGCAAGGCACGATTGAAGCATGGAGGAGGAAATGTGATCGTCTAGGGGTGTTTTTCGTGGGGTGGAGTGGAAAGCATTGTGAAAATCGACGGGATAATGACGGCAGATTCTTACATCAACATCCTGTGAGAAAATCTGGAGGTTTCGCTGATTCAGACGGGCCTTGAAGAGAAGTTCGTATTCCAGCAGGACAACGACCCGAAGCATACTGCCAAGAAGACCAAGTCTTTCTTCCGGTCTTGTCGGATCAAACCGCTGGAATGGCCTCCACAAAGCCCGGACCTCAGTCCCATCGAGAATTTGTGGGCGATTCTCGATGCCAGGGTTGACAAAACTGGTGTTACCTATAAAAATAACTATTTTGAAGCCCTGGAGCGCGCCTGGGAAGAGCTAGATGCACAGCACATAAAGAACCTGGTCGAGAGCATGTCGAAGCGCCTGCACGAGGTCCTGAAGGCCAAAGCAGGAATGCAGACCCGGAAGCTGTTTAAAGTCTTCGATTACAAATGTTTTGTCGTGCATTATTATACAAAAAAATGGTAGAAAGCTCCTAGCACGACTTTTTGCAGTGTAATTTTGCTTGATATCACGGTTGGGAACTTTT
>JASCZW010019900.1:0-13075 GCA_034211315.2 Aedes japonicus | reverse complement strand
CGAACACGATACTGACCTTAACCCCAGGAGGTTTTTTGTCAACACGATTCACTTTGCCTTGGACTTTTTATCGATTCCCTATAGCATATACGCAGTACAAATTTTAGCCACCAGTACGCCTATTGTTACATTAGCTTTTAGTCGGGTACTCATTTGCCTCACCCCTACACACCTTTCTTTAACTATCTTGATTCCCGCTCTAATTTTTAGTTGAATAAAGATCTTTGTTACGAACAGACGCATCGAGCTTTTCATTCTGAACTGTAACCGTAACATGGTGTCAGAAGTTCTCGCGGTATTCAGTTCAAAAAACGTTTGAAATCGTCGGGCATCTTACAACCCGAGATCACGTTAAAATTTGTTAAAGGAAAGCGACGTAAACTTTCCTCGCGTAGTGAAAATGGAAGAGCTATCCAAATTGTTAGAACAGCAAAACAAAATTTTCGAGCAGCTGCTCGCGTCAGCAACGTGAGCCCCAAGCGGTAGCACTAGCACCTCAAAATGTTCCGCTTCCTCCGCCATTGTGTCTCGAAGGAGATATGGATGAGAACTTCTCATTTTTCGAAGACAACTGGAAGAATTATACCACTGCGGTTGGCATGAATGACTGGCCTGATGCGGAAAATGCAAAAAAAGTTAGCTTCCTGCTATCCGTTGTGGGCACGGACGCACTAAAAAAGTTCTGCAACTTCGACCTAACAGCAGCAGACAGAATATCGCCGGATACTGTGTTGGCAGCAATAAAGCTCAAAGTAACACGCACCAGAAATATCATTGTGGATCGGTTGGACTTCTTTACAGCTAACCAGACTGTGTTGGAGAATATCGATGACTACATGGCTCGCCTGAAGACTATGGCAAAGTCAGGTAGGTTTGGAGCTCTAGAAGCGGAAATGATCACCTACAAACTAGCCACCTCCAACAAGTGGCCACATCTCAGATCAAAAATGCTCACGATGGCGGACCTTTCCGCTGCAAAAGCGATAGATCTATGTCGCGTCGAAGAGATTACTGCGAAGCACGTCCAAGCACTTTCATCAGACAGGATTTCGGAAGTAAACAAGGTCAAAGCATCATCATCTAAAGCTCGTTTGTGCAAGTTCTGTGGAGACTGGCATGCATTCACCAAAGGCTCATGTCCAGCCTACGGAAAAAATGTAAGCTGTGTTCCGGAAAAAACCACTTCGAGAAAGTTTGCCGAAAAAAACCATCGAGTTCGTCGAAACGCAATCGTGTACGCAGAGTGAAGAAGATAAACGAAGACTCCTCGGACGACAACGAATATAGTGAGCAGTCAGAAGAATCCGAAATTGAAGGTGAAATTGGCAAGATATACGATAATTCGAAGAAAGGAGGAAACGTTCTGGCAGAGGTATACCTGAAAGTAAAAAATAATTGGAAAAGCGTAAAATGCGAGCTGGATACAGGTGCCAATACAAGCTTGATCGGGTACGATTGGTTATGCAAGCTGACCGGAGAATCAAATCCGGAATTACTACCGTCACCGTATAAGCTTCAAGCTTTTGGTGGTGGTAGTATCAACGTTCTAGGTCAAGTTAAAATTCCGTGCAAGTACCAAAGGAAGAAGTATTTGCTCGTACTGCAAGTCGTCGACGTCAACCATAGGCCGCTATTGTCCTTGAAAGCGTGCACAACATTTGGTCTGATAAAGTTTTGTAAGTCCGTTCAAATGGTACCTGCTCAACCAAAATCGAGAGAAAATGATCCGGATCTGCTGAAGGTATATCGTATAGAAGCCGAGAAGATAATCGAAAAGTTCAGCGATGTTTTTCATGGATATGGCAAAATGGACGGAGAAGTTACCCTGGAAATTGACAGTAGTGTTACACCCGTAATCCAGCAGCCCCGCCGGGTTCCAATCTCTCTACGGCCGAAGCTGAAAGCAGAACTGGATCAACTTCAGAAAGACGGAATTATTACCAGGAGTACCACCACACAGAATGGGTGAGTAATATTCTTGTTGTCAAGCGTGGTGCTACGGAATCAGAGTCCATTCGCATTTGTTTGGACCCTATTCCATTAAACAAAGCGTTAAAAGACCTAACCTCCAGTTCGTTACCCTGGATGAGATTCTACCGGAGCTGGGTCAAGCTAAGGTATTTTCGACGGTGGATGCACGTAAGGGTTTCTGGCATGTGGTGTTGGATGAGTCAAGTAGCAAGCTCACCTCATTTTGGACCCCATTCGGACGGTACCGTTGGCTCAGGCTTCCTTTCGGTATTTCGTCTGCTCCCGAAATATTCCAATCGAAACTGCAAGAGGTAATTCAGGGCTTGAAGGGCGTAGAGTGTCTGGCAGACGATCTCCTTATATATGGTCGAGGCCCAACAGTTGAAGCCGCACTTCGCGACCATAATGCTAATCTGGAGATGCTACTCACACGTCTAGAGCTAAGCCACATAAAACTGAACAAGTCGAAACTCAAACTCTGTGAAACTTCTGTGAAGTTTTACGGACATGTTCTGTCGACCGAAGGCTTGCAGCCGGATTATACTAAAATTTCGTCCATCAAGCATTACCCAGTTCCATCAAACAGAGCGGAACTACATCGATTCATTGGGATGGTAACGTACCTCAGCCGATTCATTCCTAATTTGAGCGCCACTTTTTCGAACCTACGACGATTGATTTCGGAAAAAGAGCCGTGGCGTTGGACTCAGGTAGAAGACGAGGAATTTTCCAAGGTGAAGTCTGTCGTGGCCGATATTGCAACTCTTCGATATTACAACGTACGCGAACCGCTAACAATTGAATGTGACGCAAGCTGCTTTGGGCTCGGAGTGGCAATATTCCAGAAGGACGGAGTAGTAGGTTACGCTTCCAGAACGTTGACGAACACAGAAAAAACTACGCTCAAATCGAAAAGGAATTGCTTGCCATCTTATTTGCATGCATTCGTTTCGACCAGTTGATCGTTGGGAACCCTGTGTAACCGTAAAGACTGACCACAAGCCGCTGATCAACATATTCCAAAACCACTGCTAACAGCTCCGAAAAGGTTGCAGCATATGCTTTTAAATCTACAACGCTACCAACTGAATCTGGAATTTGTTACCGGAAAGGAGAACGTCGTAGCGGATGCGATCTCTCGTGCTCCTCATGATGATTCCACCGAAAATAACAAATTTCGAAAACTAAACATTTATAAGATCTTTCAGCAGCTCGAGGACTGCAACGCGAGCAATTACTTGAGTATATCCGACAGCTGTTTCGATTCCATTATGAAAGCCACTGAGCAGGATGCAGCCTTACAAACTGTAATAGATTACATCCGTAACGGCTGGCCAAATAAAATCGTCCGAGTTTCTGCAGCCGCCAAAATTTACTTCAAATATCGAAGCGAACTGTCTCACCCAAGACGGACTTGTATTTCGGAACGATCGGATTTTAATTCCGAGTGCACTGCAGCCGTCCATGATCAACAAAGTACATGTGAGTCACAACGGCATCGAGTCGACGTTGAAGCTCGCAAGGGAAAACATCTTCTGGCCAGGTATGAGCGCGCAAATTACGGATATGGTGAAGGAATGTACGGTATGCGCCAAGTTTGCTTCATGTCAGCAGAAACCTCCAATGCAAAGCCACGCTATCCCTGTGTATCCGTGGCAGATTGTGTCGATGGATGTATTTTTTACTTCCTACCGAGGCAAGAAACAACAGTTCCTTGTAACAGTAGATCATTACTCGGACTACATTGAGCTGGATATTCTCAAAGACATGTCTGCCAAGGTGCCTAACTGAAACCTGCAAAAGAAACTTCTTCGCCATGGAATTCCACAGCTCGTCATCACCGACAACGGAACCAATTTCGTGAACGAAGGGATGCGGGATATGGCGATCAAGTGGAACTTTAAGCATTCGACTTCATCTCCTCATCATCAGCAAGGCAACGGCAAGGGCGGAAGCAGCTGTGAAGGTTACAAAACGATTGCTTCAGAAGGCAGATGAAACCGGTCAGGACATTTGGTATGTCTTGCTACATTGGAGAAATATCCCGAATAAGATCGGAAGCAGCCCGGTAAGCAGACTATTCTCGCGCAGCACTAGATGTGGAGTGCCGGCTTCCATTAAAAAATACTCTCCTCGGATCGTTCACAACGTTCCTGAATCGATACTAGAAAATAAACAAAAGGTGAAATATTACTATGATCGCAAATCTCGCAACTTACCTGCACTGCAAACAGGTTCACCGGTTTACGTCCAAACTCACCCGGAAAGCAACAAATCATGGACGCCAGCAATCGTGCACGAGAAGCTGAATGATCGATCGTATTTGGTGGATGTAAATGGTTCCTGCTACCGTAGAGATTTAGTCAACATTAAGCCGCGTAAAGAACCACCAACAAGCCCTTTTGTTCCTGTTTCTGGATGTTCACAATCTAACAGTAATACACCCACACCGACACCACCACCACCTACTGCGATTGATTTGAACGAAGAAGTCTCCCAAGTGACAACTCCCGCTGTATTGCAATCAGCTGATGGCCCGATGCGTGAAAATGACAGTCGGACTTGCAGTCGGAATAGCACCCCCATCACGAAGACCACAGATACGACAAACAGACCTAAACGTGAGAGAAAATTACCAAGCAAATATGATGACTATGTAATGTAAGGTTTTTTTTTATTTTTATTTTTATTTCAATGAAGGGAGGATGTTACATTAGCTTTTAGTCGGGTACTCATTTGCCTCACCCCTACACACCTTTCTTTAACTATCTTGATTCCCGCTCTAATTTTTAGTTGAATAAAGATCTTTGTTACGAACAGACGCATCGAGCTTTTCATTCTGAACTGTAACCGTAACACCTATAGCCCATGAAGTTGTAAAACTTGCGTGAATTTAAGCCTCACATTGCTCTCTAATTTTAATGCAGGCGATACCATGCTGCTGACAGGAGAACCACTTTCCAAAGGAAATGTGTAAACTTTCGAACGGTGTCGGGAACGACCCATACTCTATCGATAGAAGAAGTCCTAATTTCATAGAAGGAAGTTTGATGATCGTCTCGGTCCAGCCAAATCTAGCTGACCAGATTAATCCTTCATCAGTGACCAAAAACAAGCACAGGTAGAACGTTCTATGTCGAAAATAAAAAAAAACTTGTGACGCAATCCTTAAGTATGCTGGGAGGCTGCCTAGAATTTCAACTGGATTTTTTCAGTGGATGGATTCTAATGGACTCAATCGAATCTGATTTTCAACACACACCATGAACCGGAGAGTAGAAGCCGAAAACCAAGAATTTAACCAAGTAATTGCATAGCATATCCCAATGCGTTTGTTTCCTCAAAACAACATTTTTTTATTTTGTTTTGATTGTATAGTAAAAGAATGCATACTATTACATATAAACTATCAAAATATAGAATAAAAATGTACGCCAAATAGGCTGAATCAAGAAAAATGCTTTCCCAACTTGAATGATCATTTTCTCGGTTTGCTGCTTTTCAATATGTGACTGATATGCGGTTATAGGTAGTATGGTGCTCACGCAACTGAACTCCGAAAGACAAGTCTCTGGAAACCCTATCGTAAATGTCATCATTCGCTTTCCTTTGACTGTCTGTCATCAGCAGCTGAAAATCATCATATCGGAATTTCGGAAAACTTATTCAGTTCGCGGAATCCGGGAATCATCCTCGAAAATGGTGCTTTCCAATGTGGTTCGCGTTGTAAATCAACTCAACTCTTCCGGCACGCGAACGGGATTGTTGGGAATCCGACAGATTCGCCGAAAATACACTTACCGCAGCGGAGCGCTGAAACCCATGCCCACTATCATTCCGTTCGGACTGCTCGGAATTGTGCTCACCGTCATCCCGGGACTGCTGATCGGGGCCGCCATCAGTAGGAATATGGCTAACTTTCTTGAGGAGAACGATCTGTTCGTTCCTTCGGATGACGACGACGATGACGATTAAGTGCCCCCCAGTCGCAGGAAGCATGACAGTTTTTGCGTTCTTTTCCAATATTTTTCAT
This sequence comes from Aedes japonicus, assembly GCA_034211315.2. Taxonomy (NCBI): domain Eukaryota; kingdom Metazoa; phylum Arthropoda; class Insecta; order Diptera; family Culicidae; genus Aedes; species Aedes japonicus. The sequence goes on along the minus strand of JASCZW010019900.1, from coordinate 7,071 downwards.
GTCTCGATTGTTCTACTTTGGTGGATCGATATTTTTAGAAGTGCGGCTGATGTTTATTATATACGGTAGGTGTTTAATGTCTGTGGACGATATTTGCGAATGGCTGTGCATGTATACAGCTCTAACTTCTTTTAGGGACATCTGCTGAGCATCGGGAGTCCGTCGATGGGTTCACTTGGTGGAGTGGTATTTTTTGCGAAAGAAAAAGGAAATTTCTCAACTGCACAACTAATGCGAAGCAGCAGCATTAAATACAAAACGAGAATCGGATTGTGCCTTTTTATTTTTATTTGTGAGTATAATAGTGTTAATATAATTGTATATATTATCGTTTACATTAATTGATGAAATGAATCTTATTTTCTAATTTTAATTTAAAGCTAAAAAAGGAAACTAGTTGTAATTGCTATTCGCCATGGAAGATTTGAAAGAAACGATGCACATTAATTTGCCAAACAAAATATTTACAAATTATAAATCTCCTTTCTTTAATATTCAACATTTAAAAAAAAATATGTCCAATTGAAATAGATATATAAAACAGTTAATCGAGTTACATTATATAAATAAGTTATTGTTACCACATTTGCTCTCGTCATCTAATAATGCAAAAGTTAATGATAAAACCTAAACAACCTAACCAGTAGATGAGAAGGAATTGTTCCGTAAAACCGAATTGACATTACTTTTAGTTGAATAAATATAATTTCGAAAAATTAAGTACACTCTGACTTATTGCATACACGATCGAATGTCACATTCCTCGGTTGGTTCTTGATGCGCTTGTCGGTCCTTCGTTCACATAGCGAGCATGCGAATAATTACTCCGGGGGTCGTTTGTGCGCGCTCCATCCGTGGAAGCACTTGGTAAACCTTTTCGATTCCTTGTTTTTCAGGGTGAGGAACAGCTTTCTTGGTTGTTCCGGTTGTTTGATGCGCATGTGTTGAATGTAGACCTGTACCATGGGATATGTGAGGTCAAATTAATTGTATATGTGATAATTAGAATACAAGCATACTTGTGCGGATTTGTAGGCCAGTTTGATTTCCACCTCACTGCAACGGGAGCCCAGCCACAGGAACACTTGTTCACCGTTATCCAGGATCATGATGTCATCGTCTGCCAGATCGTCCTGACAGAAGTCGGAACACTTCTCCGCCACGGTGAAGTAGCCCTTTTCGTTCGAACAGCGGAACAGTCTGGTGTAGTTCATGTACTCGGCATCGGTGTCGTATGGTTTGCGGCCACCCAGTGCTACCCAGAAAAAGTTTTCCGGTTCTTCGCCTTCGTGGAGAATCTGTGGGAGATTGATTGATTGGTTTTACAATGGGTTTAATTTGGCGAGGAAAATATGCAGGGTTGTTGATGTGTTCGTTGTTGAGAATATTTCAGATCATATTTGATGACAAATAATCCTTCTACAGTTTTAAACCGGCTCCATCTCGTGCTATTTAGCGACGTACTATTTTAGTTCATTCGAAAGCTGAGAAAATTTCCTATCATACGCGATGTGCACGTCCAACGAAGGATGTTCTACCTCAATGATTCGCTGAAGTTACCGGGTGTAACGAAACATGTAAGTGGTGAACCGCAAAGCTATGCAGACGCGGACGAAAATCCTATTCGACGCATTGGCAGCAAGCCATGCAGAAGGAAATAAAGCTTTCCCTAGAAAACCCGCACATGAAAGCTCGCTCCCCTAAATCCTGTGCGCTATGAGGCTGCTAGTTGACGTACAGTCAGTCTCAAAATTGAGCGTCAACCATGACGTGAAGAACTTTTCGATTATTTTGGGGGGATAATACTTAACAAAAATATGATTTCTGCTGTAGTTCAATTCTATAACTGCTCAACTTGCGAAGCATGGACTTCAATTATTGAAAAGGATTTCTACAAAATTTTAATGGAATAAAATTCCAGAAATGAAGCACTTTTGATGCTACAAAATTGAGCGTACACCACTTCTATTTTCAAAGCAATTCGTTTGATAAACACAATATTGGCAAATTAAAATGATTTATTCTAGCAGTGCATACTGTCAACAACTCTCAGCTGCATTGGCAGCGATCTTAGTTATTTTCGCCTGGAAGTTTATTGTGTTTGGATCAAAATGGCGACCAGCAGGAAAGAAACCGACTTTGCCACGCGCACTCAAGCTATCAGGGGAAAATCGTTGCGGGAAATAGCGGCTGCCATTGGAAGAACACATTACACAGTGCAGAAAATCGTTAACAAGTGGAAATTCGAGGGAACTTTGAAGAACCACGCAGGCAGAGGCCACAAACGGATCTTGACCGCTGCTGACGAACGAGAAATTGTGCGAACAATAAGAAAAAACCTAAGACAAGCATTCCGAAATTGGCCAACGTGGTCGCTGACAATATCGGAAGATCCGTCAGTGCTCAAACCATCCGGCGTGTGTCACAATCTGAGGGGAAGGATTGCTCGTAAGAAACGTCTTCTTTCAAAAGCAATTATTAAGAAGCGACTGGATTTTGCGAAGGAGCATGTTGACAAGCCTTTGAAGTTTTGGAACAAGGTGGTTTTTACCGACGAGACGAAAGTTAATCTATTTGAATCCTATGGAAGACAGATGGTTTGAAGAGAACCGAATTCGATCGTTGTTGGAGATCAAGCATTTAAGCCCTACAGTCAACCACGTCGCACGTCAGCCGATATTGACACGATGTTTTGACGTTAAATGTGATGCCTGATGGTGACACTACGATCGCTTTGCCCTTATCGCGGCAACAAAACTGACAGATTTGCTAGTTACCAGTTGCTCATTGTTATTTCTTGTAAATTGACGGTTATGGAATGTAACACAAAGTGAGATTCAAGCTTGCTTCGAGCAAAATGAGGAGACCGAACTGCCTACATACGCTTCGTTCCGCAGTTGGGTAGGAAATGTGCTTCCTATACACTCCAGTAGCAAAAAAAGCCGAGCAAAATTTTGCTTCAAAAAAAATTTATTTTCAACCTTCTGTAACTTTGTCAATAATCAATATTTTTATGAATATTTTACAACACTATAACCAATGTACAGACCTTATGGCCTCGGCTTTTTTTCAACAAGGTCAATATCGAATTGAAAGGGAAATACTCAAGTTGGTGCGTCAACTTTGACGTCAGCTGTAGTCTAAACCACTTGATGGAAACAGTTCAAATTTTGTCCACAATATTTCCTATACATGTTTAGGCTATGGTGAAATTTAAAATATGTTATCTAAACTTTCACAGAAACGTGGATTTTTAAATTGGTAGGTCCAAAAACTACTTTTTCACATATGTTATGAAAACTTCAAATTTATAAACTTCATCAACATCTTCATGTGGCCACAAGGTCTATACATTCGTTATAGTGTTGTAAAATTTTCAACCAAAAATATTTTTTGATACTGAGTGTATATAGTCTCAGCAGAAGGATCCTGGGAAGGATCACATATGGAGTAAGAGTATTAAGGCTTAGCTACAATGAGGAGCGCAGCGGCGCGGTGCGGCAGTTTTTGACAGTTAATCCATACATTTATGTCAAAAACTGCCGCCTCTGCGCTCCCCATTGTAGCTCCGCCACTAGAATAGAAACTCGTTTTGCTTGCGGAGCTATTGTGCCGGACTCTTCAATACCTCAGAATATAGTGAGACCACCCCAACCGATACAGTCACATCCCACATCAGGCGTACTTTGCCGGGTTTCCTTGGGTTTTGCATTACGTTCACCGACAGATACCACACCGTCAGAAACTGTTGTCTCTTCAAGGTCTGCTGCGGATATCTTGTGCGCGTAGCCCTTGACCTTATAGCCCTGAACCGGCTGTTTAACGTTTGGCTTCAAAGCTGGGGTTCGTTCGTCTTCCCGACTTGTGGTTCTATCGCTGCAAACAGATGCAGAATATCAACCCGACCGTTGGTATCCCGCACGGAAAAGTCCTCCCTGGCACTCCGGTAAAATGCGTGTATCGCGTCATCACCTTTTCGTACCCGTCACCGTTCGTGTGTTGAATAGTGGAAACTTCTACTTCGAACCCTTCACCGACATCATCATATCTACACTGCGTGACTTGTTCCTATATCGGTTGATATTCCCGGTCCACGTGACTATCAGCGGCTCTAGAATGCCTCCTGCCATCAGCCGTTTGCCCACCGCGTCATCAATCAGCGTCGTCGATGATTCTTCGTCCAGTTATGTAACTGTGTCGTAGTGCCACTTGCCAACATGGAGAGTCATCGGCATCATTTGGAATGTAGAAGGAGATGTTCGCTCATCACCATGAGGCACCAAGAGTGAACAACAATGTTTTTGGCTAGAATGAAAGATATGAAGAGAAAGTTTTGATAGTTCCGCTAGTGTGCGGCAGGATTGGAAATGTAACAGATGTTTTTAGGAAAATTGAGCGAAAAGGGCATGTGTACAGTGGTACTCGAACCAAGGACATTTTTGCCTAACATCCCACACATCGTATCGCTTCACGGTGTTTCTCTCCGAGGTCTCTACGTTGGAGACGACGAGATAAACTTTAGTGATCGTCAGTCGGTGCGAATCAAAAGCAAACCAAAAAGGAGAGAGTTCTCTCCCATGTGCGCATCGTAAACAGAGTGCACACAATAGATCGCTAGAATAACTATACAAGCCACAGTGGTACATGAGCGTCTTCCAACCGGACATTTTTGCCTGTTGAAGTGGCGGACTTAGTCCGTGCTCCTTCAACCTACCCCGCAGTGGGATGTTAGGCAAAAATGTCCTGGTCAGTACCACTGTACACATGCCCTTTTCGCTCAATTTTCCTAAAAACATCTGTTACATTTCCAATCCTGCCGCACACTAGCGGAACTATCAAAACTTTCTCTTCATATCTTTCATTCTAGCCAAAAACATTGTTGTTCACTCTTGGTGCCTCATGGTGATGAGCGAACATCTCCTTCTACATCATAATCGTTACTCCTCGCACGGAGAATATATAACATAACAATTAATGTATATCATTTGGAAGATCACCGAGCAATCCGGCTTCGCCGTCTGCAACTGCACCGATTCTTCCACCCGACGCAACAAAGGATGGTTGGGCTTGGCAGTTCCACTTGATTTTTGGTTGAATAAGTGCAATAATATAATGCTTGTGGTTACTTGGGTATTTTCGGTCTCGTCACTTGATTTCGAATCGGTATCGGCAATCATTGCCGCTTTCTTCATCGGCTTCGGCGTGCATACTTTGCTTGAGCTCGCTTCCCGTGGATCACCACTTTTAGGATACACTCCCCGGAAATCTGTGATCGACGGCTTTCTGACTACCTTCCCAACTTGCCCGCCCAACCACAGCGTCACCTTTTGTTTCTGGTTTTACGCAGTTCCACCAATAACGCTGCCTTGCTAATTCAAAGTTTTGAATCTGCTAACACTTCTGTCGAATTGCCTCCAAATCTCATCCCACGTCTTAAAAAACTGCGCCTCCGCAGCTAGATAGGCTTTCAACGTCCTGCAGTCGTGCTCCAACTCCATCTTACGCTCAAACTGGAGATCTAGCTCTCGCATCTCCCGTCCTTACTTCAGCTGCTTTTTCTTTCCACACTTTCTGTCGAGCGAGTAGTTTTTTATGCGCCTCCTTCTGCTTTGCAAAAGCCTGCTCCTTGACGAGTTGTTCCTTTTTCAACTGCTTTCAATTGGATCTACGTCGCATCCAATTCCTTGATATGACCCTGATGTTAGGCAAAGGTAACGTACTTGGTTCAAATACTACTTTACCCATGCCCTTTCGCTCAATTTTCATTACTTCTACTTCTGTTCTATTTCAAATGTACCGTACACTGACGGAACTTTCAACACTTTCTCTTCATATCCTTCATTCTAGCAAACATTACTGTCCACTCTTGCGCCGCATGGCGATGAGCGAACATCTCCTTCTACATCGTCTGGCAGTGTTTTCGTCATTGTTGTGGCCACATCCACCAGAGCGAGGCTTATCAACGATTAGACCGATTTCTGTTTTGAATCTAGATTGAATGTATTTCTTCTTATGTAACATGATTTGCTTGTGTTCCGCTGTCCTTATTTGCCACTTCTTTATATCAAGGCGGTATCATAAATGCAACAAGTATTCCGATGCGGTATCAACTTCATATGAAAACATTTGCTTATATTCTGCGTGGTCCCCACTGCCGTCATAATCGTATTTTACTGTAAAGAATAGATTCTGCAACTCTTCATCTGAAAAGTTTGTGATTATATTTTCTTTGGTAAGAATGATTCGCTCGAACAGTTGTGGTCGAGAAGTGATTGCAGTTTGATTTCCATGTTGGTTTAAATTATAGAAATGGATTTTTTCAGGAGAGCACCTACGTTTAGTCTCCAAGATTTTCTTGTATGCGGAATACAAATTGGCGTTACGACTTTAGGCTTCCCGAGTATTGCAAAATAAAGCCAATGCTTCTTCTGAAGGATACGAAAGACAACTAGCTGGAGGTGTGCTTCTCACAGATTTCAACATCTGTGTTGGTCGGGTGGATGTCGATTGTGAGTCAATCTGGATGATTGAAGCCTCAGCCCTTTTAACCTTTTAGCTACATGAATGTAGCTTCATCACAGACGCAAATGCCAATTCATCTGCATTTTGTTCAGTTTGTAGCTGTGCAGTTTAACGTCTATTTACGCAATCTGAACTCTCACTAAACGGGAGCTTTTTTCACCCACTGTCCTCAATACTCGTCGACGGAAGTTTGTTAAGTACATATTGTGGTAAAACATAAAGCTCACTGAAACAATCATGCTTCAAAACACTTTTCTACTACCGGTTATACGTTTTCCAGAACTTTCTGAAATATTTACTCCATTATTTTTTGTGTGTTCTACATCTTCAAGAGCATAACGAACCATTATTTTTTGAGTGATTGAATTAGCTTTCGATTTAAAATCACCATCAACTGATTTCCATACCGGAAAAAAATCGCAGTTCTTCAATTCACCTGTATTATGATTTATTTTCATTTGATGTTTGATCTTGCAGCAATGATTTTAGTATTGAAACTTACCTGTAATTGAAGACGTCATGATTCGGTATTTTTTAAAACACGGTTTT
>JASCZW010019899.1:0-13074 GCA_034211315.2 Aedes japonicus | reverse complement strand
TACCCAAGTAACCACGAGGCTGTAATAGCAACAATCAATATGCAACTAGTGATTTGAAATTGGTTCACTGTTGTAGAACCCCTTGGTCCGAATTACACCTTGAAGCCAGCACCTTGTTATACATATTTGCGCCTTTGTTTTGATTTGCTGTGTTATTTTGACAGAATATTTGAGAGTGTGTTCATGTGAGTTCATTATTAGGGGCGCATTATAAAGCTTGGGACCGAGCTTAGGACCGATGTTCTAGTACTGACTGAGCCAAGAAAAAAAAACGTTTTTGTATGGGACCTACTGGTCTTAGAGTTAGTCTATGGTAATAGCAACAATCAATATGCAACTAGCGATTAGAAATTGGTTCACTGTTGTAGAACCCCTTGGTCCGAAGTACACATTGAAGCCAGCACCTTGCTGTACACACTTGCGCCGTTGTTTTGATTTGCTGTGTTGTTTTGACAGAATATTTCAGAGTGTGTTCGTGTGAGTTCATTATTAGGGGCGCATTATTAAGCTTGGGACCGAGCTTGGGACTGATGTGCTAGTACTGACTGAGCCAAGAAAAAAATCGTATTTGTTCGGGACCTACTGGTCTTAGAGTTAGTCTATGGTAATAGTATGCATATATAGGGTATATGTATTACGTCTAGTACATCATTGAAGTTGGATTAAAGCTTAAAACGGCCCCACTAAGATCGAACTAATGCTATATCTTTTGTAATGCCATAAGACTAAAGTAGCATTATTGCATTGGTAATGCATTACTACATCCCTTAGCTAATCTAACGCTTCATTACTTGATAACCGTTGAATTGATGCGATCCCGCATTACCGATGTTGATTTTGGGTTGAATAAGTGAAATAATATAATGCTTGTGGTTACTTGGGTAGTAACCGGACATTGCCCGAGTATATATCATTAGAAAAACATTGGCCAGGTTCAGAATGATATCTGTCGTTTCTGTAACATGGAACGTGAAACCTCGGAACATCTGCTTTGCAGTTGTGATGCTTTGTACAAGAGCAGACTTAAATTGCTGTACAGTGGCTATATGCAACCTAAAGAAATTTGGCCTGGAAAGGTGGGTTTTATAAACTCAATTTTTGCTAACTGGAAGACGCTTCTTAGGCTGGTGACTTGACAAATGGTGATCTAGCTTTAAGATGCGAATTAGAATAGTAAACAGGGGTATACCACCAAAGTTCAACTCAGTGGTTTTACGCTCCAACAAAACAAAAATAAAAACTCAAAATTGGCTTCCCATACTAAGGCTCCGCTGTGGCTTTTTTCTTAGCGTGAAGGTGACTTACTTTTTAAGTCGATACTGCCCTTCAAAAAGTAGGGAGGTTACTGAATTTGGTTTAGTACTCAAAACTAAGCATATTTTGGATAAAATATTGTTCTCAGCGGTGGTAGTTTTATCTCAATCTTGAAGATTAATTGAAAAAGACATTTTTACGCAGAGCAGTGTATTTTAAGAGTAGTAAATTTGCAGTATAAGTGTGAGGTGCCTTCCGTGAAACTATCCAAATCGGAGTGTTGGGCTGTCACTTTGCTTTGGCTGAAATTTGTCGATCGTCATTTAATCAACAACGGTTCTGTTAGGCGAAAGCAAATTTGGTTTTTGCGTACCGCCACTAGTGTCCGGTTTAAAATTTAACGCGTCCGAAGTATCTATAAGTTAAATGGAGAAATTCAATAAAATTCTAGACTCGCGAGGCTATTCATTTCACTTATTTGATTGCTTATTTTAATTCTAGTCGCTTTGGAGGATGGAGAACTATATTAGTGAAAACCAATATTTTATCAGGATGACATTTCTCAAGAGGATGTAACAGCAAAGTTCATGGAGATGATCGACATCGATGTGATGTTTCACTTTCTGAAACGAAGGTCCAGGAGTTTCTTTTAGGACTTTAGCCGATAATTCTTTGGAGTCAACGGCATACTCGTACTCATTTCAACATGAACTTTCAGTAGATTTGATTATATTGCCAATTGGATGTTGCAATGTTCCCGAGAATGTACCAATAAATCAAATACATTTTGTTTTATTTTAATTTATAGTTTTCATTTATTGAATTGAGCACATTTTCGAATAATATATTTAAAACAATGAAACTCAATTTTCGGTAATTTATACTTGAGCTTCGCTTTTAACAAACAGTTAATTTCACTCAGCATTGAGTGTTTTCGAAATACTCAAATTTGGATACTTTGAAAAGTACTCAATTATGACTGGTTTTACTTTGCTGTCGAGATGAGTGAAAATCACTTAATTTTGGGTAATGCACCTTACGATGGCATGATGAGTTGCATGATGATGACAGATGCACTTATTGTGTAGCGCGACATCACTGTGGCATCGCAGCGAACTTATCAAACAACGATAGATAAGAAAAACAAAAATACTTATGTTATAACATGGCATTTTTAACACACGTGACAGGTACTTATCTAGAGACTTTTTTTTAATCAGGAAGAATGTAACTATGATAGATAACTTCCTTTATGTTCTTTTTCCATTAACTACAGCGCCTTTAAAAGCCTTTCCAGAGGTTCTTTAGTACAGGCCGACAGACAACAGTACTGCCTAAGATAATGTAACGAAAAACGTGAATACCATTTAGTAATAAATGGAAGAGAAGGTAAACAAAGAGAGTCTACATTTGACTACCCAGACAACCACAAGTCGTATAACAGTGTTCAAATAGTATCGTATATTCCTATATTTTAAGTCAACATCGCAATTAATTGTGGCCTTTATCGTGTTGTGTTTACGTTAAATCGTAAATAGTGCAAATTTTCGGCTTATATACGATGTGTCATTTATTCATCGTATTGCGTTACAAACAAAATCGGATAAACATCGCTAAGCTTTTTAAATCGAATTTGTTATTACAAATTCAATCGCATACGATATCAAATCAACTCGTTTAAGAAAACAGTGGAATTTGCACGTATAGGGCCTCCACTTTTGCACGTATAGGCCATATTTTTGGCATTCTATACGATTTGTTTACTTACATATATGTTAGTATATCATAAAGACAACTTTTAATATACGTGCATTTTGGTTGTCTGGGTAATCATGTTTTTTGTTGTTGCATGAAGCACGTAATCAATTATAATGTTTGGAAATTGGAAATATCCTTCTTATCAACATGCAACCCTAGGAGTGGACAACAATTTCTGCAAGAACCAAAGATGTGAATAGAAAGTATTGATAGGTCTGTAAGAGCACGGAAGGTTGTGAAATTGAATAGAAGTAGTTGAAATTGACCGTAGGGCATGTTTGAAAGATAGTCTAGCAGTGTTACATTCGCCATAATTAAAAAAAAAAAAAACATCACTTTTGTTCATTTTCTAGTACTACACAACTCGCAATTATTCTCCGCAGTGTTAAAAATCGTCCACATTTTCTGTTTAACATCCTCAGTCAATGCTAACCTTCGTAATCAAGCTCCTCTGAGTTATTTCCCCAGTCAAAAAGATCCAGTACAGTCACCGGGATGTTGTCCAACGTTTCCTGATCGACGAAGTCGGGAACCATTTTTAATCAGCATGCACTATTTTCTCAGAGTAATTACCTAACTTCTAGTTTTTTTTTTTCTAACTTATTGTACTAAACAAAGAAAATGCATAGAAAAAGATTCACACCACATGAACAGACCACTCTTACGTATTATTTACGAACGATAATTTCTTTTAAACAGACACTGAACACGCTTCAATTACAACTCTGTTTATAAACTGTTCTTAAGAAACCTCCAATTAGACGCATATTTTCCACTTTTGTATTATTTTATTTTTCACTATATTAGGTCACACTATTCGAAACAGAAACCGAAATGAATGGTAACTGCAAGCGTATGCGGTGGCAATGCAGGAACCACTTAACGCTAGTTACGGAAGAAATGTGTCGAATTGGAAAAGATCGTCTCGAATAGACAGCTATTTTTAACCCCACAATTCGCCGCCCGGTATATAGACGAATACTGATGAGGTGCGTCGTGCACTCACGCAGTCACTGTCGTTCCTTTTCCCTTAATTTCGCTTCGGATCATTCTCGCGAGAGGAATGTTGTTTCCTTTATCTCGAAACATGTTCGGCTCGAGAAAATGTGATCACAAGAAGAAACACACAAATGTCAAGCGGGAAAGTCCTCTGCGCATGTCGATTCTCATTTAAAAAAAACGGGTCTATTTCAGATGGTGTAGATGATAGGATAGGAACACTGACATCTGGCGGTGGGAATACTCCGCCCAGTTTTAAAACCATGATACCATTCAACATAAACATGAACGACGAATAACTTTATGCTCTCGGAAGGGTTGAAATGAGGATACATTTAAGCCACTAATGGCAGCTAGTCTTATGCCTAACCGACTCTATTTCTGTTCCCCTTATCTTGACATTTCTTTGATACAATCCAAAAAGGCAAACATAATAACTATCATTAAGGTAAGCGTTAACAAGGTAATAGTTAATTTAAAGAGAAATTGCAACTGCAGCGCTGCTCACTATTGCTCTTTTGGTTTAAACAAATTCTTTCACCTAAAACTGAACCAAAAATAAGTTTTGTGCATATGAACTTACACGTTAACTTGAAAGTGTGCGTTTAGTAAGTATCTTGTAGTCATTCCTGTTGTTTATACTGACTTAATTACTTATGTCTACTTTTCAAGCCTAGAAGTTGCATAGGGCCAACATGAGTTTCCATCCTCGGCGGCTGCTCGCTTTAGCCTTGATTTGCACCCAGGTCAGATTTCTATCGACTTCATTTATTTCCTTGTCGAGGCTTCGATGCCAGGAGCCCCTGGGTCTGCCTCTTCGCAGTGTGTGGCCGATCCACCTTCACTTTCGTTCTCGAATTTCTGATCTGTTGACATCGACGATGGAGTTCAGAATTCAAGATCAAGTTGTGAGGCCTCCACACACAAATTATATACCACAGGAGTCGTTTGATGAAGACATCTACCATAGACTAACTCTAAGACCAGTAGATCCAGAACAAACACGATTTTTTTCTTGGCTCAGTCAGTACTAGCACATCGGTCCCAAGCTTAATGATGCGCCCCTAAGACCGCAACTCACACCAATACCAATCAAATATTCTGTCAAAATAACATAGCGAATCAAAACAAAAATAAAGATACTTGTACCAAAAGGTAAAGAAATGCACAAGAATGCATGGCAAGGTGCAGACTGCAAGGTGTACTTCGAAACTAGGGGTTCTCCAACAGTGAACCAATTTCAAATCGCTAGTTGCACATTGATTGTTGCCTCTACTATGGCTTTTGAGTATTCTCCGCTGATACACACTACGTCGCACTGCCGTATAACAGCACAGATTTTGGTGCGTTGAGTCATCTGTTTTGATCTTCATACATTTCGTAGACACCCGTAATAAGGCCCCTAGCATTAGGTTCGTGCACATAGGTCGCTCTTGGTTTTGTCGTATAAGGCAATCTGGCTGTCAAGATATTAGAAATAATCGACTTTCTCCACAGCCTGCTACACTACTGAGAAGTTGGAAGGGTTGTTCGTGTAGACATCCAACGAGTTAGTCCTGTTGACATGGATGGAGAGACCCGAAGTTGGACCCACCGCAGAGGAGCTTTAGGCGAGATCGTTGATCTTACTCTGCAAATCAAAGTGAAATAGAAGTCGTTGATGTGCTCCAGTGATAGGCTGCCAAAGCAGCACTCGGTTCGGTACACAGTCATTTCCCATAGTCTCGTCGGTTACGTTGTGGAACAGTAGCCGTGATATTATGTATTCATGCCTCACGCCGGCGACTATCCGTATAGCGTCGGACGTGGCTCCGTTATCAAGGACCGATGAGGTTGATCATTTTATCCACCTATTTTCGTGATTGAGTATGTCTTTTTGTAGTCAATGAATACCAAATAGACTCGTGAAATTCGTTGACCTGTTCCAGGATTATTCGGTAAGTGACAAAATGATCTGCACAAGATCTTCCGGCACGGAATCCTACCTGCCGCCGTTGGAGATTCGCGTGATTCTCCTGCTGTATCCGATACAGATAACATTGGACAGAACTTTCAGAACAATACACAAGCTAAGCTTTGAGCATCTATCGACTCCGGGAGCCTTATTGCATTTCATAATTCGGATAGCTGTTTCGATCTTCTGTAGTGGTAGGGTTAGTTAGATGTCGTAATTTGAAGAACTTGTGAGCGAAGCGCTCAAACAAATGTTTTAGCTGGCCAGTGGGGTCGGTTAGTAACTGTCCAGTCGCGTCTTTCACTGGCATCTTCGGGTTCATCCTTGCTCCACTCAGGCACTGTGAGATATCGTAGACCAGGAGGAAGTCGCCAGTTATTGACAAATCAAGACAATAAGTTAAAAACTCATTATTACCATTATTATCGTAATGTTGCAATCATCATTCCACTTTTGTTTACATTCTACATGTTCGCCCTAATCGCAAATTGATCCGGAATTTTCATCAATTAGTTGCATTATTCACTTCTTCAGGGATGCCAGATACTTTTTGAAAAAATCTGTATCAATCTCATGGAAATGTCTGTATTTATCATAAATACAGGTTTTAAGGTGCTTCAATGGAAAAAAAATGTTGAAAATCGCTAATTATCAATGCTGACCAACGATAGAGGTGAGATTATGTTTTGTAAACATCGCATAGACAAAAATCTAACGCAAAATAGATTGTAATTTCTAGTATTATATTTAAAGGTCAACTTCCTTTTCACTTCCATACATATGTCGTTTTTCAATCACGAAATATGATAAAGCAAAATATTTTGATCTTTAAGATTCGATTGTTGCCTTCACTTCAATACTACAAACTTAATTGATTCCAAAGGCACGAGGAACTTAAATGTTGCTGTACATGTCGCTTCTGAAAAGACATTTCAAATTAGATGAAATTTCAACCACTCCGTTTTTATTTTTCTGTGATCTAACGTACCCTTTGGCCGACAAAATGCCTTTTATGGTTTATGTGGCAGTGCGATTGCGAGCATTGGTTTTGTGGATATTCCAACTTGTAATAATTCGCTCGACAGCGGCCGTCGAATGTGGTACAGCCAATATTGCTGGAATGAACTGTCGTAGATACACAGATAAAAAGAAACACTGAATTTTCTGCGTTATCTAATGCACATAAAGGGAATGCTAAATTTGGCACAAAATAATGGGATATTTAATGTAAATTTAAGCCAGATAACGCCTGAATCAAGCCTGTTGTATGAAAGATTGCAAACAATATCGTTGTTTACGCTCCTTTGGCTTAGAATTACACGAGGGGAAATTTTCCGCTCTTGTTAAAATTAATTATTTTTTTCTGTGTACGGAAAGACTCAGTCGCCACTACAACGACGTAAGGATAAGCACTTGTTCCCAAATTCTTCGCAATGCAGATTTTCTGGAAAATCCACCATTGAAAATCACAATTCCCGGCGCTCGTCGTCGATTGGTTGAACTGATGTATCATCAATAATGTTCTCAAATCGTTTGATAAGTTGACAAATTAGTTTGATGGCCTTTTGCCCTAATATTGCCAGAATCAATTGAAGGTAAAGGCTCAAACGCAATATGGACGGAAACAAAACGGAAACGGCAAGTTCGAAAGTCGTCGCAATTAACGTCGATACGCCCAATCGGAATCAACTAGGATTTAATCAGGTTTAGTCAGATTGGGCTCTCCCGCTGCCGTTGGCGTTTCACTTCCATTTTCGCTGCTTTCGAGCCTTAAATTGTTGGGGGTATCGTCGATAAGGTTAGTTCTTCATTTTTTATTTGATTACAGCAGCATATATAGAAATTCATCATGTCTGGTCAAAATTGATGCAACTGCTCCATGCTTAACTTGTCACTTCTAGTGTATTCGTTGATCGAGGCCCGCACTTCGACACCTTCGTACAGTTTTTCCAACTCGTTTAAAATTATTGGGGATCCGGTCCACAAAGCCAGGGTTCGTCAATTCCTTTAAATATCCTGGTTTCAAGACTACCATATGTCGAAAATATCAATTAACTAGTTTCCGTTTTCAGCTTCAAAAAATTGATTTAATCCCCTCTCGTGGGTCAAATTTTCCACCTTGTCGACGGTGAGAGGGCTTATCTCATGCTATAAACACGCATGTGAGACCAAGAATTTGACCAGTAGTGAAAGTATCACATATTCTAGTCATTTTTTCTCTGCCACGTCGTAGAACGTTTATATAAAGGCACTAATATCAGGTGTGATATTGGCGGGTGATGCCGCAATTCAATCTTAGACTTCTTATCTTCAATCTTAGGGAAACGACTAAAAGTACACTTTTCATTTTCTTTTTGTTTATCCTTTTGTTTTATGGATTGAATAAGGAAACGTCCATCAATTACGTCACGCAAAAAATGACTTATTGTAACCCCCCCTCCCCTTGTCACGTTTTTTGTATAGACCTTCAAATTGTTTTGTATGGATCGTCCCCTCCTACTGCGTGACATAATTAATGTACCTTCCCTAACCAAAATACCTGGTTTGCTAATGGTATAATAAGTCAATGTTATTGCAATATCTTCGATAAGGGTGAATGTTTTGATCAGGGTAGTTATCTGACTGTTCGAAGTGAAGCACATCGTCAAAGAAAAGTGTTACTTAAGACGGACGATGACAGGTTGGTATATAGACTGTTCCGGAAAGTATAAGCACACTTTCAAAATAATAAAAAAGGCATGTTTTTTTTAGTTTGAATAATTTTATTTGGCAAATCATATTTGTATTTGTGTGTTATATGATATTTTACTCTGGTTTAATCAAAATATTTCATCATAGCCAAGACTCCTAACTTTTCCTCGAACATGACCCATTAGCTTCTGCACAGTGGTACTTCCCACCATTTTGACCACTTTTGGCCAATCTTTTTTTAAATTTTTGGATGTCGTCCGCTGGTTTTATGAATTTTCAAAGCTTTGCTTTGGTTAAAGCCGAAAAAGTCTCAATTGGCCGTGCCTCCGGGCAGTTCGGCGGATTCATGTCTTTCGGCACGAAACATACATTTTGACTTTTGTACCATTCTAAAGTGTTCTTTGGGTAATGACATGACGCCAAATCAGGCCAAAACACTACTTGACCTTGACTTCACTTAACGTATTTCTAAGTGTTCATCGTCTCCGTTGTGATGTACGGACTAGATGTTTTACCACATTCGCATATTGCCTGCCAAATCATCGGTAAAAATTGCCTTCTCCGTTTCGGGGTTGTCTTTGTCTTCGTTTACAGTATCGAATTGTGGTCCGGGAAGCGTTTTGTAATCTAGTTTCACATACGTTTCATCGTCCATTATTATACACCCAGAATTTCTACTTTGGGTTTTTTCTGCTTCCGGTATGTTTTTAGCCCAAGTCTTTCTTTGGCACGCATGACGTTACTCGACGAGGTCCCGAACGGAAGTCGCTGATTTTCGCTTGTAGGCATCCCTGATCTTTTTATCGATATCCGGACTAGCAGGACCGGATTTCCGACCACTCTTCGGCGCATCTTCAAACGTAAACTGTTCTCTATACTTTCGAATCGCAGATCGTACCGCTCGACACTTTCACCCTCTTCCTTGGCCAATTTTCTCAAGGAGAGTCCGTTCTGATGCACCATTTGTGCACGATACTTTCGTTGTTCCGGAGTAAGACCGCGTATTTTGATACGGTAACATAAAACTGAGCACTTTTTTGATGCTATGTCAAAAAGGACGCAGCCAAAACATGTTGGAATATTTCATTATATTCAAACTGACCGTTAAAATAAAGTGTGCTTATACTTTCTGGAACAGTCGTTATTAGAAATACGACGCGGAGAGCCCGCTTAGAGATACAGCATTTGAAGCAGTAGAATAAACCTTTACATGTGGTTTATATCAGTACCAATGTTTGGTGAGTCGTACACAATATCCTAGGGTTATCGTTTTCTAGTTACCTCTTTGTTTGCTTAGTTCAAAAATTTAAAACACGGCGCATCAAACCGACCGCTCTAATTTAAAGTTGGTGGAGTGGGTCTAATGCGAGGCGATGAGATTATATCCCTCATACAACACTATAAATTAATAGAAAGGAAAAAAAAAAATAAACGCTAGATAGGAGGTAGACCAGTTCTTTTCGATGTTTCAAATTAGTTCTTATTCGAAATATTTTACATTTGGGATAACAACTAAATCCTAAGATGCAGAGTAGGCGATAAGACTGTAGGGTTTAGACAAGTTTATTTTTCGTTTATGGTTAGTTTAGAATCAGTCAAACTTTTTAGTCAGGGAAACGAAAAATCGTAATGAGAATATCACCAATAATCTCACTAAAATATTTTTCTTCTCATTTTTATGTTACTCGCTCTCTGCACGCGGTTTTGCAACCATCATGGCCGCAAGCGGTTGTGAAATTCAAGTACCTAATGGAATTCAAGCCCCACACACGCGGCTAAGGTAACACCGTGAGGCAACGATTGTTCATTCCGGATTTCAAGAGTTTAATGCTACCCAAGTCGAACTCGACAAATCAATAATGGGAAAGAAGATGGTATGTATGTTTAAATTGAATTGTACAGCCTAGCAGCCTACATGATAATCGGAAAACTAAGGTAAATTGGCATAAAACAACTTGACTGACTGACCCTTGTAACATACTTTAAAATGGAAGCTCATTACATACTAATTCAATCTTTTGGGACTATAATTAGAAGATACCGCACAGCTGTAAGTTGCCAACAGAGGCACACCATTGCAATTGAGGGTTCTCTAGAAATATAATTCGCTGTATGAAAAATAAATATTATGCATACTGTTGTTGTAATACATCTTGGAGTTGACTTCAGTACTACTAGTTGTCAACATAGACAACATCAAAGGCCTGAATGTCATCCCTAAGAATTATTCTTTGGTAATTTACATCTTTTTGAAATCTAGTTACTACTGCATACGGCCTGGAAAAAATTTCAGCACTGGGGCTTAATTGGAGCTTCCATTTTACGACTGCATAACAAAACTTCATCGCGAGAGGATTGAAACAGAAATTTTAAAAAATACAACCGTTCAATACTAAATACTTCAACTAGTGCTCAAGCGGCCAGCATAGACTAGTGCTTCTAAGGTATTGGTCATAGTAGAGCTGACGTTGGGAAAGGGTCTAGTCACCTTGTCACTCCCATCGACCTATGTAGATATAAATATACATATGCTTTCTCTGCAAGGAAAGCTTCCCACACAATCCCATCCAACTTCCAACTCCAGATGTCTACGAAGGTAGCATGAGTTCTCAACATCTTCTTAAGTAGACATCTAATCAACACTTCCTCCCATCCCTTGCTGATCATAAGGACCTGGCCAGGTGTTGAAGATCGATGGATGAAGAGCCTGTCACACCCAAGGCAGCTCCTCTTCTGGCGCATCCATCGTCTCTACAACAGCCAACCAGGATATTGTATGGTCGAAAAATGCTATGCTATTCTATGCTGATCACTCTAGTAGAAGTGGATTATAAACAATGGTTTTCAAATCAACTATTCTTTTGCCAGAGATTTTCTAAACTAAATTGTGACCTTTAATAAGCAAAACGTCAAGTCTGACAAACGTGCCAGATTGATTTTTTGATTTTCGAACCGTCATTATGTGAACACCTGTAACTTTTTTATTCAGGAACATTCTGGATCCATACTTTCGGCAACGGCAAATGTAAATTCTGGATTATTTTTATGTGATCAATACTGTGGTTTTCAGGAATGCAAAGTACATTTGCCTAAAACTATCTATTCGATCATTCTGTATGTTTTGAAATTGACATATTTCCCAGTTCAATCAATACAAACAAAATGGCAACGGTAGCTACATGACAAGCTCTCAAATGCCAACTGTAGATAACAAATAGCAAGCAATGACCCAGAAGAAACTTTAATAATCTTGAGAGGAAACAGAAATAGTGAAGCGTAAGAATTATCATGAGCTAGCCATGTTTGTTGAAAAATCAAAATAGTAATACTCACTTGTCATCGTGGCCACGTCGACCATGCTCTTTTGCTCTCGTTTGCGAATACCTCCTCCTTCGATCGGTTTGGAGTTGGCCAAATGGCTTATTAAATTCAGTGATTTGTTCCGCTCGTATCTGCCCAACAAATGGTTACTACCGGTGCTGTTACTGCTGCTGCTGCTGTAACCGCCACCACCAGTGCTAGTCAGGCCGTTTCGTCCGCCGTGACTCTGTGGAGTTTGAGTTTTCTTATCACTATTCAAAATTGCTGCAGCTTCACCTGCAACAGATGGCCAATCAGTTCCCAGTACATCCTTAAGATCTACCTCGTGTGTCTCTGCTTCGGCTAAGGTTGCCGGAGGATCTACAATTATCACATTGCCTGCGTCACTCGTCGCTTCATTGATATCAGCCTTGTCAATTACTATAATATCACGGCCCTCTAGTTAAGAATTGTACTCGCTTTCGAAGATTTCTTACGGGTTTTGGAATGTTTTAGAGTACTGCTGTTAGAGCTGTTCTGCGAGCTTCTGCCTGAACGATAGCTGTCCTCCGTTTGGCTACTATCGATAAACCGCAGGTCCTCAGTCAACCGATCATGTGGATGGTTATTGATTATGCGGCTGGAGCTTCCTGTGCTGCTACTGCTATCCTGTTTCGAAAGATTGGGACTTGATACTGATGCAGCCATCCTTTTTTGCTGTTTATTATCCATCAGATTACGCTCAAGTAACGGTGCTAAATCAGCGGAGTTACGATTGTTACCCACAGGATCAGGAGTATACGGTCGTGGGTGCCGGTCGTCTCGTGAATCACTACCCGCTTTTGGAATTTCCGTCAAACGTTTGGCTTTCTGCCGTATTTTGGCATTGAATTCTTTAGCTCCACAAAACAGGCCTATATATTTTTGGACTGTTTGCTAACATTGGAAGGTTCAAGAACATCACAATCGATCCAATTTGCTGCAAGAATTAGCGCCAAATTGGCGGGTACCTTCATGTACTTTTCCACATAGGAGATATCATCTTGTTGATGTGATTCGCCATTATCGAGGTTCTGTAATGATCAATATTTCCGTTAATATCGCAGATGAAACACAGG
>JASCZW010019898.1:0-13054 GCA_034211315.2 Aedes japonicus | reverse complement strand
GCGCGCGCGTGTGTGTGTCAGGTACAGAAACGATCACCGCTGGCGCCAGCATGCCAGCGCTTCCCATACATTACGCCATTAATCACCACGTTTTTTCACGCCATTATTACCATTACACACATTATTATTATTAAGAGTATATAGAGAGGAGGTATACAGAGATAAGAAAGATGTAGACAATTATCGTGGAATATCCTTATTATGCGCCGTTTCCAAACTCTTCGAGCTAGTTGTGATAGACCGACTGTTCTTCCATTGCAAGCAACACCTGAGCCCGGATCAGTATGGTTTTTTCCCCAGTCGTTCAACAATGTGACGGATAGTATGCTTGATCGAGCACAAACGGAACTAAAGACTGTATTCGATGAAATTTGGACACACGCAATTGTTCGTAACTTTTTAGCGTGTGGGTAAACATTATTGAAATTTTAACTGAATGTATTTCATTGTGTTGTGTCAATTGTGTAATGAGTTTCGTGAAAATCGGTCGAGTGATTTCAGTGATGGCTTCGAATGAAGAAATAGTGCGCCAACAAATTTTGGGCACTCACTTCGAAACCCAAACGCTTCTCATCGATGGATCGGAAAACAGCTCGGAATCGCACATTCAACCGTATCTCATGTAATCAAAACGTTCAAGGACCGTAAGACAACCAAGCGGAAAAATGGTAGTGGCAAAAAACGTGGCACATCAAATCCGGAGAAGGCCAGGATGGTATTGAACCAATTTAAGCGTTATCCCAACATTTCGATCAGGGATGTTGCGAAAAAGGCGAAAGTTTCAGTTTGTTTTGTGCAGAAAACAATGAAACGTTCTGGATTACATGTGTACAAGGTCCAGAAGGCACCGAACCGGAGCGATAAACAGAACTCGGTGGCCAAAACTCGTGCAAGAAGAAAAACTGTACATGGATTGTGATGGACGATGAGACCTACATTAAAGCCGACACCAAACAAATGCCAGGACAGGAACACTACGTCGCCACCTCTAAGTTGGCCGTTCCGGAGAGTGTACGGAAGAAGAAACTGTCGAAATTCGCCAAAAATTCCTTGTCTGGCAAGCGATCTGCGGATGTGGCAAAATGAGTCAGCCCTTCATCACCTCTGGGACCGTCAACGGACAAATCTACAAGGACGAATGCCTCCAAAAACGACTTCTGCCCTTCTTGAGATCTCACGATGGCCCGACACTGTTTTGGCCGGATTTGGCATCTTGCCACTATGCCCGGCCCGTCTTAGACTGGTACAAAGATAATAATGTAGTTTTTGTACCAAAAGACGTCAACCCTCCAAACACTCCGGAACTTCGCCCAATTGAAAAATTTTGGGCAATCATGAAAGCAAAGCTCGTTAAAACTCCAAAACTGATAGAAAATGAACTTGAACTAAAGAAAGTGTGGTTAAAAGTAAGTAAGCAAGTCAGTCCTATCATTGCCCAAAATTTGATGAAAGGGGTCAAGGCAAAGGTGCAGGCATTTGGGTTGGGAGAAGAGGTTCAATAAACCAATGATTTCAAAACTTAATCATTTGGTAGTACTTTATTTCCAGAAAGTTTGAAAAGAATCAGGCTCAAGGAAAATTTTTGGTGACCTATTTTGTGTGTCCAAATTTCATCGAATACAGTCTTTATCTGCAGTATTCGACTTTTAAATTGGATCCATTCTTATTTGATCGGTCGTCACTCGCAAGTAGTCATTAGTGAATCTACCTCAGCATCATTTCGTATCACGTCAGGAATTCCACAAGGCAGTCATCTTGGACCATTCATCTTTCTTCCTTGCTTCAACGATGTGAAAGCAGATCTTGCTGGACCGAGACCTTTTTTGCGGACGAGCTTCGAAGCTTTACTCAACATTCGCTCCAGGAAGCGGACGCGTATTTTCTGCAAAAACAGTTGGTTGATCTTCGTTGAGTTGTGCCAGAGAGGAATCGTAGCGACCGTTAATCCTGAAAAATTCTCGATTATTACGTTTTCTCGATTGAAAAATCCCAGTAGTCCACAATTATTCCTTCGCTGGGATTTTTTTGGAAAAAGAGTGGATCAAATTAAGGACTTGGGAGTTATTCTTGACTCCCCAATTGACGTACAAGCAACATTTGTCATTCTTAGTGAACAAAGCCTCGAAAAACCTAGGTTTTATTTTTCGTCTAACTGAAAAGTTCCACCGATATTTACTGCTTAAAGCGCTCTGACTGTGCGTTGGTTCGTTCGACTTTGAATACCTGTTCAACTGTTTGGGCCCTCACTACCAAAATGGAATCAGAGTGTGAATCAGTTCAACGGCGATTTATTGTGATTCGCGCTACGACGGTTGCCATGGAATGATCCACAAAACAGCGCCATTACTGGCCTACGAAGAATTTTTAATCGGGTGGCAACAGAATTTGATTTCAACAATTCACTTGATACACTTCGGACTAGATTTTTAATGTGTTTAGATAAGCTTTTAATGTGTTACTTGTATGTTTATGTTTTTTATGAGATCAACAACACATCATTGGGGCATAGAAGCCTGTTGATGTACAGTATGTAAAATAAGTATATCCACCCTTGCTTCAAATTTACAATTTTCCTGTTATCGATTCAAATATTAGTTGATAAAATGAGTGTTGCTATGCGTTTGGTCCATTATATAGAACCTATCATTAAACCATTAAATATACTTGAATTAAACTTGCTCTTAAAAATCTATGCCAAGATCAACAGAAAAGGGAAGTAAAACATGCAAAAAAAGTTTATGCATCCAAACATGCTTAGTACCATTTTGCCGTGTATTGAGCGGTTCCTGTCACTTTTTCGAATGTAAACATCCTTTCGTAGTGTAGAAGCTTTCGTGATTCAAATTTGAGTTCTCGTGTTTCGAAATGCCATAAAAACGCACAGAATTTCGCTGAGTATCCAAAACTTATCATAGAGCATCACCAAATACGATAGAAGCTACTGTCAAATTGCTAATATCGTTCAGATACGTAAAGATACGGTTGCCAAAATTGTTCATAAGTACAAAAAGAGCGGTTCTTTTCGCACCGAGAAAGCGATCAGGGGCGACCGGTGAAGAACAAGTTCCGGATTGACAGGGTTATCGTCAGAAAGGCGGAACAAGATCGAGGGTTTGTCAGCTCCAAAGATTTCAAAGCAAGTTGGTGAAATTTTCTATCCATGTGACACCTCAAACAATCCAAAATCGATTGCATCTACAAGGGCTGAAAGGTAGAGTGGCAATTAAGAAACCATATGTTAGTTGAAAAACACTAAGAAACGATTGAAGTGGGTTCGAGATCATATTACATGGACAGTCGATGATTGAAGAAAGGTCATATGGTCAGACGAGACTAAAATAATGCTATTTGGGTCTGATGGTATCACACGAAAATGGCGCAAAACCATTGAAAGTCTGAAAACCCAATGTTTAAAGCCTACAGACAAACATGGAGGAGATGAGTTATTGCAACATCATTAATTTTCGGCTTCAACTTTACTAGCTTCTATCATTTTCTGTGCAGGTAGAGTCATGGTTTGGGGCTCGATGGCTTCGTCTGGCGTTGGAGAACTCGAAGTCATTGACGGAATAATGACAAAGAAGGTTTATTTGGACATACTGAAACGAAAACTTTCAGCAAGTGCACAAAAACTGAAGCTGGGCCGGAGATACACCTTCCAGCAAGATGGGGATCCAAAGCACACATCGAAGCTGGTATCCCAATGGTTTAAGGAAAAGAAAATCAATGTTTTGGAGTAGCCAGCACAGTCTCCTAACCTTAATCCAATAGAACATCTCTATTCTATTTTGGAAATTAAGGATCGGGAACACAAACCATCAGCAATTACGATAAGTTGTTGTAACTGAATGGGACAAAATCGCACCAGAAACGACTGTTAAGCTTGTCCAGTCAATGCCACGACGATGTCAAGCTGTCCTTGAAGCAAGGAGGTCACACGAAATATTGAATGATTTTCAGGATTATGTTGGATATACTTTTGCATTATTTTTATCGTTTTCTTATATATTTGGTCTCAGACACAAACAATTCGATGCTTACATCAAATTATCGTTATTTGACTTTCTCTTTTATCCCTTGAGAAATAAACTTAATAATAAAATCGTTTTTCAATGTTTTGGTGGGTTATTTGAAGCAAATGTGCCAAGTGAGAAGGGGTGGAGAAACTTTTTTTTACATACTGTATAATATTAAATAAATAAAGGCAGCAAAATGAACCGGTCCGTGCAGCTGTTGGCCACAGCATCGATGCTGAAAAGCGTCAGAGAACAGGATTATCATTTTTTCCTTCTTCAACAAGAGAGATTGCTTTCTTGGACCCGGTCCGTAATCAAGTGGCGTTTCACTCTGGCTATGGAAGATGCATGCAGGTCTTCTTTGATGATTCTCCGTATGGATATCTCCGAAATATTGCCTTCTTTTTGCACGTTTTCTTATGGAACGCACCGGGTTGCGAACAATTTTTGCATGGACCGATTTGATCACGTGGAAAACGCAGACGTCCGCTTCCCGGCTTCCGCTGCTTATCACCATCCTGCAGGGACTTTTTTATGCGGTAAACTGTTGCCAAATGGCACCCTACCACCTTGCCAATCTCTTTCGGTATCTTCTGGGCGTGCAACAAACTGGTGATCACTTCTTTCGCGAACATTTTGACGAATTTGAAATAAAACAAATACATAGAATGTTTGAATGCAGCACCTGAACGTAAACATAAACAAATACACTTTCGACAGAAATTAGTCACTAGCTACACGAATCAACCCAACACTCAAGTTTGAACATTTTCGCATTATTTTCTGCCGCACCCTGTACTGACGACCAATTCACAACTTTCGTTCCTCTCTCGGGAGAACAAAGGTACGCGCGATTTAAAGCTGTGTCTAATAATTGAAACCGGTGTTCAGCGATCATCATCGATCAGTGAGTACAGTGGACAGTGCAACAACCTCCGAATATTCATATTCTGTTACGGTAACTGACTCTGAACTAATTTGCGATTCTGATGTTTATGAACGGATGGCAGTCTGACACACTATTGTTCAGGAGTGTAATGAATGATTTCCAAGCCCTGACACAGTGTTATAGATGTTTACCAAATAATTTATTTCGCAGCATCCCCCCTTTTGAAAAAATCCTACGCACGCTTGTGACCACGTGCGAAACGATGACGATTCTTTGCACTTTCCGGTAGAAATCTGGAAACATTCGTTGTATGGGTTGTTGTTATTGCGTGTTTGTTTTGATACCAACACCGGCCATTTGTTCGGTTCGGATCGATACAAACTACCGATCGGGCACTGTCGTTCGAGCCGGCGGCAAGAAAAGTTCATTTCCATAGGATCAGGGCACTGGAGAGGTAGCAGAGGTGCGGTTGTGTGGCATCACCTGGTGGGAAGATGGGTGGAACTTTGTGTGTTTAGCTATGGTCTTATGACAAGTGATTGCCCTGTTTAGGGAAGGTTCATTAATTATGTCACGCAGTAGGAGGGAGGGGGATTTGAGAAAACGTGACGATCCATACAAAAAATTGAAGGTCCATACAAAAAACGTGACAAGGGGGAGGGAGGTCATAAAATGTCAATTTTTGCGTGACGTAATTAATGAACGTTCCCTTATTGGTCGTGTTGAATGAACTGGAGAGATTTTGAAGGTCTTGATAGTAGGACAACTTTCAAATCGGATTCATTTGACAAAAATCGTCCATTGAGAATGAAAAAAGAGTATTCAGCCAGACTAACACCAGATAACGAAAGCCGCTCGTTTTCAATATTGTCCCTCATTATTCACTCAACTTGACGCAATTGGTTTTAACTACTTATAGAATTAACCTCCGCTATCACTTGAGAAAAGTCTCCACCCCGTGGGTTGGCTGGCGTTGAGTTTGAAGCACTGTTTTCAATTATTTTAATTTATTCCCAGAGATCGCTCGTCCAGCCTTGACTTTGACTGACGCGCTTTGAAGCGCCGTCAACATCGACCCCCAAGAAAGAGCAAGCGATATCCTTTGGCTGCTTCGAACGCGTTCTTTTGCGGAAAAAATTGCTTTAATTAAAGTGCAGAGATTAAAACTACAGTAAATTAAATTGGTTTTTGTTCCGAACCAAAGCTACAGCAAAAGCTCCCTCTCCTTCGGACTGGCTGCTTGATGCTGGCGAAGAAGATTAACCGGAGAGTTGCATATCCCCTTGGCATATCAGCGCAGTTCATCCGAGCATCACACTGGACCAGCAGCACTTGCTTTGGAAGATGCGATAACTTTGGAACAAAATTCATTAAATTGATTGAAGCATTCAAGACGATGAAGATGTACCACCCTCATCACCCACTGGAAAAGGGACGACTCGGGCGGACATCCCAGGGTCATCCTCGATGATGTTGCATTTGGCCTCGAAAGAGACGACAAACAGTTAGCTTTATCCTGCCCTGGAACCACAAAGTATGGAGGAAGCCGCACCCGTTGATGGCGCTATTGGGAACTGATAAAGGAATTAGATTTAAAAATTAATTTCTTTACACCATGGTTTGGGTTGGATCAAGCTTGTCGGGTTTTCTCCCCGAAGAGCGTTTCGGGTGCAATTGGATGTATCAAATTTGTGAACTACTGTCACTGAATGGGAGGTAAGTTTATTTGAGGAGAAGATTGCATCGAGCCATGACTGGAGATGGTTCGTTTGATAACATTATGCATTTTAAGCCAATCATTTGTGCTTAACTTATATTGCTCCATGAGCCACAACATTTTGTTTTTCGAATTAGTGTGTCGTCAATTCCTGACAGTGCTCACTGAGAAGGGGTGAGCATTGATTATCACAACCGTGGACAAAGACAGTTGCGCATACAACTGAGAAGGAATCGAACTGGTTTGCATATCAATCAATTTCGGCCGTAGTATCAATTAATAAATTAGTTAGTTAAGCGTCTCACGTCAAATGAGTGGACTTGTTCGTTCCATTTTCAAATGCAAGACGATTTTTCAGATTTCGTTCAATTAAGGGTGTACCGATTAAAATTTGGTCAAACAGTATTATGTGTGAGTCGATCAAAGTTTTTCTTAATAAGTCAAATTCTTTTTCTTCTTCAAGTTCAGCAAATACAAAATACAGAAGAAATATTCAGCTAAGCTTTTTATCGGATGCTGATTGCCGGGTCTTTCGTTTAACACCTGCTCATAAGATTTTGTATAGTTTTCCACATTATTCGCCGCAGAACGTCAGTTTGCCTTCATCTGTTTTTTGCAACAGCTTTTTAAGGCTGTGAGGTTCCGCTTGACGATGGCCCAATATTGATCGATTGGGCGGAGCTCTGGCGTGTTGAGAGTGTGGGGTTTTCCCCTTGAACGCTTTATGATGTGATAATCCTCTACGATAGCATGAACGTGTCCCATAAGGTTAGAAACGAGAATGAGTTTATTTAATTTTTGTAAAGTTCTACAGGTATTCACTTGGTTCCGGAGACGCGAAAACTACGTATGTACTTATTATGTATGCGATCACGCAATCAGTGATCGATACCAAAAATGAGTATGGAGAGTGAGAGAATTATGGAGAAGGCTATTCGCGCCAGAGTGCGCTTGGTAACGACACGCTGCTTTAGCATCGGAGCGTGGAATATGATCCTAGCATATTTACTGTCGCGTCAGGCTATAAGTCATCGAACCTCTTTATGAACTCCTTATGTGCATTCGTTGCAAAAGCGGTTCGATGGCATGGGAAAGTTTATCGACGGGGTGCCACAAATGTAGTCCCTTTTGGAATTTGGATGTGAGATTTGAGTAACATGTAGAGATGCACATGTCACAGAAGGTTCTTGTCCATAGGCATCACTGGAACGTTGTTGGCAGCATACCACTCCATGGTCTTTTTCCGTAATGACATGATGCCAAATCCGGCCAAAATAGAACAGAACAATTGTGCTACCTCAGGAAAGGCCGTAGTCGTTTGTGTAGGCACTCGCTCTGGAAAATTTCCTGGTTGACGGTTCCGGTCGCAATGTAAACGTTGCTCTTCAAGCCACAGGTACAGATGGCCTGCCACACCAGTTTGACAGTTTAGTTGACAGTTTAATGTGCTCAAAAATATCTGCCACCTTTCCCCGTCTGGGTGCCGTATAAAATTTCTGTCCAGGAAGCTGTTTAAAGCCTGCCTGTGTAGTAAGTTTCATCGTTCATGTACCGTCAATCAAACTGTCAGCATCAGTCGTGTACATTTTCGCGATCAGTGCTTGGCCGACGTTTTTGTTTATCATCGCGATTTGGAGTCACGACTTTCTTGTAAGATCGACAGTCCAACTCGATTTGCAACTGGGTGCCGAACTCAGCTTCTTTGCAACATTTCGGACGGAGAGGTTAGGGTTTCGCTCGAAATAGCGGGCAACTCTTTTTGTCGTCGCAGTGGCCTCCGGCTTTCAATTTTCCCCCGATTCAGCTTTTTTGGCTGTTGACAAACGTTCACCGAACACTTTTAATACGTTGGTAACAGTTGATTTAGCCACATTCAACAATTTCGCCGTAACTTCAATATCTCAAGGACGATCCATTGCAGGACCACTGAGCAATGAGTTCAGTATCGCCAGTATCAGTGTGAGTTCAGTACCGCCACGATACATAAATGTCAATCGGATAGAACAGCATAACCGTCGGTGAAATAGCGTGGTCAACTGTCACATGGAGCATAAGTCAGTACTGATTACGACGTACCGAAAAAGTTGTTTGCTCGTGAATTAGTGATTTATTGATAATATTGAACTTATAATACGCCTAAAACTTGTTAGTTAACCTAGATGAATTAAAGCTGTAGTTTAAATGTGAATTCAGGTAAAATATGTATTAATGCTATTTGCTGAACTCGTATATCAAACGTGCCCAACTATTAGTTAAGTAGGCAGCGGTAGTCGAAGCCAGTTTCGGACCAAGTAAGAGAGGAACACGAATATGTAAGTCCGCATTCCTTTGTATTATGTCAGTGATCCAACTTATAATCAAATTTTCAGCTAAAGCTGTTACTACTACTCTCAAGACGTGCCTACCCTTCTATCTGTCCGAAACACGTCCAGATTAAGCGGTCCGGGTATCTTCGGTCTTAAGCCGGCAGAAAAAAGATCCTCCGTGGCGTCCTCTTCGGACGCCAAACTCCAAAGAAAAAATGAACGGACTCACCAGTTGATAATTTTGATTGTTGCCGCTGCTTAGGCGCCGACTCCTATGTCTGCGGGAGACGATAAAGCGATTGATGCTTGGTGATGTTTCGGCTTTAAGTGGCTGTTGACGGGTACTACCGAAAACATGGTTCCTTGAAACCACCAGAGGACTCCTGTCCCTCCGACGAAGTGATTTGGTGACGGCTCCGCTCCCTTCCGACGGCAATAACGTGCGCCAAGGAATCTTCTTGGAAGCCGCAAGCAGGATTTTCTGACCTTCTTCTGCTAAATTCCTTCTACCTAGGACTGATAGTGGCGCCGAAGGCTGTTTGGTTGGACGTTATCACATGCACGGAATATACAACAAACGAGCACAATTACCTTGGTTTTCTAGCTTTTTACGCACACAAGCCTACGCGCACTTCCACTTGTTGTACTCTTCTAGGACGGAATGAGCGAGCATTGGAACCCTCAGACTAAGGAAAGCTATTCCGGTCGAATTTTAAGAAATTCGATATTTCCGCGTCACCTTCGGAGATGTTCGGCAGACCAAAAATCACAGCTGGTTGATAGTTCTAGCTAATGGACCCCAACTCTAGCTATCTCTGTCCCGCCTCTCTTAAACAGATTCCCTTTTGGTCTCGACCTTCGAGGAACTCTTTTTTGCCAATTTTATGTGTAGAAGTGTTGAATTCTCAACATAATTCTGATAATTTTGAACTATTGAGTAGAGTGTCTAGAAGCTCATGATTTCAAAACAAATTTTCCTGAAAACCAGTAAATTTATAAACATTCTATGTAGATCTCAAAATTCAGGAAATAAACAAAGTTCACCTGTTAACTAGTGCCACATAGCGGACAAGTTCTCAACTAATATTAACACCCGTCGAAAGGCCTCAATCAACCAAACATCTTTGTCGAAGACGCCAACTAGCTTTATGTCAAGGATCTGTAGATTTAATCGAAAGGATCTGAACAACTTTGCCAAGGAAAGATCATGTTATAACTCTGTAGTCTGAACATAGCATAACCTTCTGTATTTCATGTAGTAGAAAAAGATGAACTAGAGAGTCCGTGAGGAGTATACCCATAACGATGATCTGGCGATCCGATATAGCCAGCGGAATCCTGCTCCAGTTCGAAGGACAAATAGTTGCGAGTGGGAGTGGAAGACGGAGGTCTTTGGCATGGAAATCTCTTTGTTGAGGCACTGCAGTTCGACAATGAACTCTCAAAACGAAACATAGAAGAGCTGACGAATACATTAGTAAGAATATGCGGCGCAAGCAGGCCAAAGAAACAGTAGCTGAGGAACAAGCGGCGCCCAGCTTACTGAGGGAATGAGCAACTCAGCATCCTCCGCGTTAGTTGTCTCAAAATCAGAAGACGTGTCCAGGGGGCTACATCACAGCAGACAGAGTGGTGCGTAGGGTTATGTTCCGAGCGGCCAGCGCCGAATTGAAACGAAAGATAAAATTAAGCAAGGCGAACTGATACAAGGAGCTGTGCCAAGCCGATGGTGCTAACCTATGAAGCGACACGTACTGTATTATCGTGGTGAAGATCAAAGGTCCAACAATGGCTGCAAAACTATATCCAGAAAAACTAAAGATTATCGTAGATGGACTTTTCCCGAAGCATGATCCAACGATAGGACACGGACACCGTACGGCGAGGAAGAGAGAAAATTTTTTGAGGACATGCAAGTTTCGAAAAGGAGCTCGTGGCATTGGCAAAAGGGCTTAAGGTGAACAAGGCACCCGGTCCAGATGAAATCCCTAACGTGGCTCTGATGATTCAGGCATTTTCGGACATGTTCAAGTATGTACTGCAGAAATAGTCTGGCGGAAGAATCATTTCCCAGACAGGTGGAGACATACAGAAGCTACTGTTTCTGGTGAAGCCAAGAAAGCCTCCTGGGGATCCAGCATCGTATAAAGCCAATATGCTTGTTGGATACGCTCGGAAAACTCTTGGAGAGGATCATCCTCAACAGGCTGACGACGCATTCGGTTTCCAGAAAGGGAAGTCTACGGCGGATGCCATTCGGACAGTGGTCGAAACAGCCGTAAAGGCATCCAAACAGAATCGGAGAGGCGATCGATATGCCGCTTCAATAGCCAGTTGGGAGGCTATTGACAAGTTGCAGCACAGAATGAGGATCATTGATTACCTGTAAAAAATTCTGAAGAGTCCTATGAGAACCGGGTGCTGTTCAACGAGACCGTCGGTGGGTGAACATCACCGCGGAAGTTCCGCAAAGTTCCATCCTCGGCCCAACAATTTGGAACGGAATATACAACGGGGTGCTGTCTCTGAAGTTTAGCAAAGGCGTAGTGATCGTTGGCTTTTCGGACAACATCATATTGTCAATGCCAGGCAAATACTCGAAGAAGTAGAAATGCTGGCGACTGAAGTGATCGGCATAGTTGAAAACATTAAAACTTGGCATGATCAAAAAGCATAATTGGATGCAGTCGTCGAAACTGAAGATAGCTCACTACAAAACAGAGTTTCGGTTGACCAGCAACTTCAAAGCGATGCAGCGAGCAGAATGTGTCATCGGAGGGCATGGCTTGGTCGAAGCTCGATGCTTAAGTATCTGCGTGTGAGATCGATGATTGAATAAACTTCGAACAGCCACGTAGATTATACCTGTGGATAGCCGTCGAAGCTACGAACCTAGCAATAGCAAGCGGCGTCTACTGGCTAGTGAATCATCATCGACACTGAGATATGGATGTTCAACCTGGGTCACAGCACTGGGAATCAAAAGAAAATGGGCCGAGTTGAACATATGTTCTGGTTCATGGCCACATGAGTCGTCAGTGCATACAGATCGATGTCATCGGAGGTAGTATGCGTCGTTCCTGAAATGATCTCCATTGGCAAGGACAGAGTATGTAATCAGCGGAGAAATATCAGAGGAGTCCAAAAGCGGGTGAGAGCGGAGTCGAGGGCCAAATGGCAACGAGATTGGGACACGGCGGAGAACGGTCGATGTTGATTTGGATGAAGAGAAAGCACAGAGTAGTAAACTTCTACCTTATGCAGTTTCTGTCTGGCCATGGTTGCTTCTGGCAATACTTGCATTGATTGGGACACGCAAAGTGACCGTTCTTTTTGGAGTGCACAGACGTCCACGGGACTCCAGACACGTTGTCTCGCTGGTAGCCCACGAATTCGGACCGGATAGCGGCCAAATGTCCTGAAACTCCCATGAAGTAATGCCATAAGGCAGTCCCGGGGGAGTCCTGATTGTGCAACAAGGATACGGGTTTTAGGCGGTGCAGAAGTCTGTTTTACGTCGGGGTTAGCCCTATAACCAATTCCTCAACTAAAACCACGGCTAAACATACAAAAAAACATAAAAAACACACTCACTCACATATCAGAGCAAAGAATACACTAAATTGTGTATTTGGTTGGTTTTCTACTTCTCTCGCATGTTTCATAAATCCGTTTTGGTGTTAAAGTCAAAACGATTTCAAACGTAATCGGTGAAATTTTCAACCGCTCGACACGTACGTATGTTTGTAGCTCATAAGTTCTTCAAGGCTGCAATCGACCATCGTAGACCTGTCTGTCAGGATCCTCTAGATATTTTCCTTACGATTCAGATCCAGACTACGACCTATCCAGTTGATAACATCAATGTTTGATTCGGAGAAACCTTAAGCCCACAAAGATTTCTCGCTCACCTGGAAAGCAGCGTTATCTTCTTGAAAGAGAAGTTGTTTTCCATAATATCTTCGATAAGTGTAATGAAAACACCTTCCAGGATCTCCACATAGCTCTCAGAATTCATTATGGTACAAATTGTGACAAGGGGAGTTTTACGACTTCTTGTAAAAGCAGTCTTCGCAAATGCTCATTGTATTCTTCAAATTTCTGCTTAATTTTACCTAAGAGTTCT
>JASCZW010019897.1:0-13074 GCA_034211315.2 Aedes japonicus | reverse complement strand
CATCTGCCAAGTTTCATAGTTATACATTCAGTAGTTCCAGTCATGTCATCGAAACAAGAAATTGTCCGTGAGAAAATTTTTTGCACTCACAATCAAAAGCCAGGGGCGTCCCACCGCACGGTGGGCAAAAACGAGCCAAAAAACTAGTGTAAAAAATCACGAGAAATCGATTGGAGATGGTTCCAGCCACCGCACGACACGGGAAGTGGTCCATTTTGCCCGATTCTCCCAATGATTATACCTCAAACTCATATGTCATTTAGTTTTACACATTGATGTCACCAATATAACCCTCATTTGCACTGTTCTTTTGTAAAGTTGTCCGGAGAATCGAATGAAAATGACACTGCTTTGATTTGTCCTTTGTAAAGGGCGATACAGTCAAAATTTGGTCAATATCAACTTGACGTATTTCTTTCAATTTTGCATTTATAAAACCTGAACACCCTCCATTTTGAAGGTGTGTGTGTGTAGAATGTTGCTCCTATTTTGATTTTGGAATTCACTCTTCAGTTGTCAAAATGCCGTCCAAGCAAGAAGAGCAGCGTATCAAAATTTTGCTCGCGCATCGCGAAAATCCGAGCTACTCGCACGCAAAGTTGGCAAAATCGCTAAAAGTTGCCAAATCAACCGTTACAAATGTAATTAAAGTGTTTGGGGAACGTTTGTCGACAGCCAGGAAGTCTGGATGGGGGGGAAATCGAAAACCGGAAGCCGCTGAGACGACAAAGAGAGTTGCCGGTAGTTTCAAGCGAAACCCTAACCTATCTGTCCGAGATGCCGCAAATAAGCTGGGTGTATCGTCTACAACCGTGCATCGAGCCAAAAAACGAGCCGGACTATCGACTTACAAGAAGGTAGTGACTCCAAATCGCGATGATAAACAAAATACGACGGCCAAAGCGCGATCCCGGAGGCTGTACACGACGATGCTGACGAAGTTTGACTGCGTGGTAATGGACGACGAAACCTACGTCAAAGCCGACTACAAGCAGCTTCCGGGACAGGAGTTTTATACGGCAAAAGGAAGGGGAAAGGTAGCAGATATTTTCAAGCACACGAAACTGTCAAAGTTCGCAAATAAATATCTGGTTTGGCATGCCATCTGTACCTGTGGCTTGAAAAGCAGCATTTTCATAGCTTCCGGGACTGTCAACCAAGAAATTTACGTGAAAGAGTGTTTGAATAAACGTCTGCTGCCATTCCTGAAGAAACACGGTTGTTCCGTACTGTTTTGGCCGTATTTGGCATCTTGCCATTACGGTAAAAAGGCCATGGAGTGGTACGCCGCCAACAACGTGCAGGCGGTTCCCAAGGACAAGAACTCTCCCAACACGCCAGAGCTCCGCCCAATTGAGAAATACTGGGCTATTGTCAAGCGGAACCTAAAGAAGACCAAAAAAACTGCTAAGGACGAAAGCAGTTCAAGGCAAACTGGCTTTCTGCGGCGAAGAAGGTGGACAAGGTGGCTGTACAAAATCTGATGGCAGGGGTCAAGCGTAAGGCCCGGCAATTCGGATTTGGAAAAACGGAAGCCTAACTGAATATTTTTCCTGAATTCTATACTAATTGAACTTGAAAAAGAAATTTAATTTGATTTTTTAAATAAACGATTTCACCGATTTACACGCGTTTTCCCTTGACCAAATTTTGACCGTATCACCCTTTAGGAACAGTGGAAATTTTTAGCATTAACGATTTATACAAAATGTTAAGACAAAAAAGAAAATTTCATGTCTATACTGAACCTTGGATTCAATAGACCTTTCTCGTCAGACCTAACCCACATTTTTTATATTTTTTCATTAAAGACATTGAACTTCTAATAACTTTAGCGTTAATAACTTTTTTTTTCTATGCACTCCTCATTTTGTTACAAATTTTTGAAGGCTTCAATTTGTTCCACATTTTATGGTGAATATAACCATGTGGAACAAATATGAGGCGTGTTGGCAATTCTGCAAAGGGGTAAAAAAAAATTATACAACGACTTCACTTTTTCTGGCACCACTTCGATACTTTGTTGATACGGAACGAAACGTCAAAAAAAAAATGAGATTCATGTTCCAGGTTTGATCAGCAAGATTGGAAAAGTTCATTGCCAAAGTCGTCTCTGAGATCCAGATTAGTGTTTCTTTCCCGATCTTTCCCAATATCCCGATCCCCCGCGGTTCTTCGTAGTTCGATCGATCGAGTAGTTCAATGTAGAGAAAGTATACACAGAAACAAAAGCGTTCACGAAAATGAAAACGGACCGTGAACTAGTTCACGTTTTCAGGATTTTTACCTAAAAACGTGATTTAGTTCATGATTACGTGATTCAGTTCACGGTGTATTTTTGCTTGTTCTCGAATTCATGACTGCAGTTCATGGATCCGGGCACGGATTTTTCTCCGTGTAGGTAGTGGAACATTTTTCATCGGGATTGTCATCGCAAAGTTCGCAGCTCGTATTCAAAGCTATGGACGGACGGAACTGGTCGAAGGAGGTGAGATCTCATGGATTTTTACGTTCTCGGTTCTAAGTTTTAATTGGTGCTTTCTACTTCAAGATGTCCCATTTGTGTACTTGCTGGATGAGGAGTCAAATGATGGATATACCTTAGACGATTGTGGGCAGAATTTTAACCAAAAAAAAACACGCTCCTCGTTCACTTGTACAAAGCATTATAGATGGTTATTGAGCGAACTGGATCTATCAATTTGAACTTTGCAGTAATGCTCTTGACGATGAAATTGGGATTTCATAACCATATCGGCTCAGACGTGGCATTACCATTGCGCAAACCACATCGGAAAGTTCCAATGCAAAACTGCGCATGGCGTTTTCCCATTGATCATGCATTGGTCAAACAAGTCGAAGCTGCTCACGAGGTGGCGGAGAAAACCCGACTCTGTCCGTACTGCCAGTTTAGATGTAACCAGAAGCTACAAGATAACGTGAATATTTACAAGAACAACCGATGTCAAAATATATTGCTCACGAGCAAATGCACACATGTTAACGGCCATACCTTTGCCACGCCTGCCCATCGGTATTAATCTTGTTGTCCGGTCTCAGGAAGAATGAAAAAAAAATTAACAACACTATTTGTCCAAGTAATATTCTTCTTTATCGTTGTATCAGATTTACTCGAAACAAATCAAATTACAAATTATCTGGATCAATAACCCACTTGAATATTCTTTCTGTTCTAGTTTTGGATGATGCGAGCTTCTTTGGATGAATCATGTTTCAAAATTCAAGGAAAATGGAACAACACAGCATTCCTATTTTGTATTTTGATAAGGAACTATTCGAAAGTTTATAACGAAAACGCGTTCGTCATACTTTCAGATGCATTTTGTAACACTCAAACACTGGAGAAGGTGTACTTAGTTGCGTGATATTTAATTTATTTTTATTTTTGAAAAGAATTGTGCGTACTCTATGTTCGTACTATTAAGGTGAAAGTTCGGGCAAAATGTAATGGATTTCCTATAGAAAAAAGGTGTTTTTCTTTTGATGTATATATTTTTAGTTCCTTTGATATCCATATATTTTACTAAACTTGAGCGATTCTGGTTCGAAAAATAAATGTAGCATGTTAAAACGTTGGTCCGTACTCGGCTATCTTGTCAAGACTGAACTGACTATCCTTGGGGAGTTTTAAGCCTTCATCGACCGAAAGCTCTCGATCAACTTTAACTTGGAAAGTGTATTTCTCAGTATAAAGATCCACTCGATAAAATTAATTTTAAGTGCCATGGTAAAATTCGCGCACGTGAGATAGAACGTTTTCAAACGACGAATGAAATTCTTCCTGAATCATTGTTGTATTAGGAGAATGAGTCGCGCATCTTCAACGCATAACTTCACATTGGCAGCGACACCAGATTTTTGCTTCATCATAGAGTTAATTTATCGCTGACAAGCTCGTGAGGTTTTGCATTACGTCTCCGGATTGGTCTAGTGCAGAATGTCACGAGACAACCGAGTTGATTCAGTGATTTTGTCCAAATTCTCTAAGTAGTAGCTCAAATCATCCATACAATTAAGCCTAAATGTCTTCACAGGATATTCCCTATCCTCAATCTCGTTGTATCCAATGACAGATTCTCGAGTTATAATAAGGTCGTGGTCCTATTTATGCATGCAAAAGTTTGATCACGATCCTTCATTCGTTAAGCAAACCAGCGTAGCAAAGCTTCTGGCATAAGCTAAACATGTTGAATATATATTTTCGCTGCCGAAAACTCGGCAACTGCTTGATCAGCATTTGCTGTCAAATGGGAGTTAAAGCCAATCTTGAGATCGAAGATAACCCACCCGTGGTGAAACTTATTGCTAAAGGAAAGGAAACTAGCACGGTTTCCTTTGTGTCTTTCAAAATCGGACTCGACCCGTCACTTAAGGATAAAGCTCTGGACCCTTCAACATGGTATGAGGGTTTGGTTTTCCGTGAATTCGAGGATTACAATTCCCAGGATTTTCGGGTTCCGACAAAAATCAGGAGAGTTGCGACACCATTACTGGTACCACAAGTTTCGCCATCGCCAGCAACCACCGCCAACTAAACTATGTTATCCCGGGACGCAACACATTTTGCACATTGGAAGCCCCTTACCCACCCAACACAGTCGTGCTTTTCCTGCCAGCGCTCAACAGACGTCCCGGCCCTGTGTTTGGGATAGGAGACGGGGTCTTCCACACCACCACCTCGGGCAAGTATTACTCTGATGAACATATTCCTGCCAATTTCGTTCCTGATACTCCAAATGTTTCCAGCAAACTAGACGATAGACCAACCGATCCTTTTACGCTCGTCGTGCCACCGGGATGTATGCCTGTAAGCCTCATGGAAGCCTCCAATCCTCTCATCGCAGTCGAGCCATTGCAGCCAGCGACCAACAGTCATCCCGGTCCTGTGTTTGAGTATGGAGAGGGGGTCTTCCAAGCCGTCCTCACAGGCAAGTATAATTGTGATTCGAACTACTTTCTTCCGGTAACGTCTGTCGCTTTTAGCGATCAACCCACGTGTGCACCCGGCGCCTTATCCAATTTTGAGTCGTCGTCGCCTGGAAACTTCATCTCTGACACTTCTGGAGGTTGCTCGACTGATGTTATTGTGCCCAATGACGTAGTGCCTGTTTCTGCTTTGCGGATTTATTACCAAAACGTACGTGGACTCCGAACTAGGGTAGATTCGTTTTTCTTGGCTGTCAGTGAATGCGATTATGATGTCATTGTATTGACGGAGACTTGGCTGGAGGAGCGATTCCACAATGCGCAGCTATTTGGCTCAAAGTTTGCTGTATACCGCACCGATCGCAATGCAACAAACAGTTCAAAGATCCGTGGTGGTGGTGTTTTGATTGCAGTCTCCAGGTATTGGAACAGCTTTATCGATTCCACATCGACGAGCATAACTCTTGAGCAGTTATGGGTTAAAATCTCGACGCCTAGTCGAATCATCAGCGTCGGAGTTATCTACCTACCCCCTGATCGACGTGACAATATGAGTTGCATACGTGATCATCTGCATTCCATTGGTTCAATTATCTCCAACCTGGCTTTGAATGACTTCGTGTTGCAGTTTGGGGATTACAATCAACCGTATTTGCAGTGGAAAGCTACGGATAACGGATTTCTAGAAGTCAATCCTCAATCTGTTCTTTCAAACGCCGGTTGTGCGTTAGTCGACGGTCTTTCCTTCCATGGCTTGACTCAGCTTAACGGAGTACCGAACAGAAATTCACGGTTTTTGGATCTCGTCCTTGCAAACGACGCAGTTAGCAATGCATGTGAAGTAGCCGAAGCTATTGAACCGCTTATCTCCCTTGACGCCGACCACCCAGCTTTGAACGTAGTGGTTAACCTTCCAGATTCGATAGCGTTTGACGATTGCACCGATGGTTCGCAAATGTACGACTACCGCCGTGCTAATCATGCCGATATTTGTGCTGCTATTTCCCGTGTCGATTGGCAACCTATCGATGATTTCGATTGCATTGACGACGCTGTGATTTATTTCAGCCACATTGTTCGCGATATAATTGCTGAACATGTTCCTTTTGTCGCCCGAAGCCAAAGCCCCCATGGTCAAATAGCCGTTTGCGTCGACTCAAACGTGTTAGAGCAAAAACATTGCGACATCACAGCCGGAGTCACTCACAGTTTAGTAAGCAACAGTTCAACCGTGCTAGCAATGCCTACCGTGTTTACAACCGTTCCTTATATCGTCGATACGTTATTCGTAAGCAGTCATCTCTTCGTAGAAACCCTAAAGGATTTTGGTCGTTTGTGAATTCCAAGCGCAAAGAAGTTGGTTTGCCTATATCAGTTCATCTCGGCGAACAACTTGCTAGCACCGAGCTGGGTAAATGTCAGCTATTTGCTAAGCACTTTAAAAATACTTTCAACGACAACCCTGCCACTTCCGGTCAAATAGCATCCGCGACTCAATACACTCCAAGTAATGCTTTTGATTTTCATGCATTTATTGTTGACGAACACACCGTCCTGTCGGCGCTCAGAAAGCTGAAAATTTCGTATACTGCTGGTCCGGATGGGATTCCATCGTCAATTCTAAAAACTGCTCTAATTCGCTTGCTATACCATTGGCTAAACTGTTCTCACGGTCACTGAACGAAAGTAAATTTCCCGACGAGTGGAAACTTTCTCACATGTTTCCTGTCTACAAAAAGGGTGACAAACGGAATGTAGAAAACTACAGAGGGATCACATCACTATGTTCGTGCTCTAAGGTGTTTGAAATCATAATAAATGATGCTTTATTCAATTCCTGCAAAACATACATTTCAACGGCTCAACACGGTTTTTACCCGAAACGATCTGTAGCTACAAATTTAACCGAGTTCGTTTCACTTTGTGTGCGCACCATGGACGCTGGTGGTCAAATCGATGCTGTTTATACAGATTTTAAGGCAGCATTTGACCGTGTGGATCATGGCATTTTGCTGGAAAAGCTAAAAAACTTGGTGTTTCTTCCCGTGTGGCGTGCTGGTTTCAATCATACCTGACGAACCGCCTGCTCTGCGTGAAAATCGGATCATCGCTCTCGGAAAGTTTCACAAATTCCTCCGGTGTTCCACAAGGCAGCAACCTCGGACCTCTCCTGTTTACGCTGTTCATCAATGAACTCTCTCATCTTCTACCTCCAGGGTGTAGATTATTTTATGCGGATGACGTAAAAATGTTCATGACCATCAACTGTTTTGAGGACTCGTGAAATCCTGCAATCACGTATAGATGATATGGCGACGTAGTGCTCTTCAAATTTCCTGACACTTTGCATCAATAAATGCATGGTTATTTCATTCCACCGAAAGCGCAAGCCAATTAAATTTGATTACCATATCTCGGAAAGTATACTTCAACGAGTGGGGCAGGTCAAGGACTTGGGAGTGACTCTCGATCAAGAGATAACGTTCAGGCCACATTACCACAGTGTAATAGCGAAGGCAAACCGGCAGCTTGGATTTATTTTCAAAATCTCTGAAGACTTCCGGGACCCTCTGTGTCTGAAATCACTGTACTGTTCGTTGGTGCGATCGTTACTGGAAAATAGTGTCGTTGTATGGAGCCCTTATCAACGCTGTTGGATCGCGAGGCTGGAGTCTGTCCAGCGTAGGTTTGTTCGCTACGCACTACGCCACCTACCATGGCGGGACGCAGCAAACCTTCCTGCCTACGAAGATCGGTGTCGATTGCTTGGAATCGATACGTTAGAACGAAGGAGGCGCAGAGTGCAAGCTGTTTTTGCGGCTAAGGTGATCACCGGTGAAATTGACTCTCCGGAACTTCTCAATCAACTGAGCTTCTATGCACCTGAACGAGTGATACGACAACGAAACTTTTTGCACCTTGTGCCTCGTAATCATCTCTATGGTATGAACGAACCTCTGCGTGCTGCTGCCGATGCGTTTAATAGTGTTTATTCCTTGTTCGATTTTAATATGCCATAGACTACCTTTATAAGACGATTATTTTAATACTAGCATTAACTGGTTTATTCATTAAGACAAACATATGTCAGATGAAATTTACAACAACAAATATACAAATATACAAATATAACTCTACCAATAATCCAGTTGTATAAAATCCAAACGCACAAATCTAACATCCGTCACAAAGGCTAACCCGCATAATCACAAACCTTTCCTGGACCATTTCCATTATTGTTGACGACCGTTTACGTTATTGTTACGACATTTACCCTTATAGTTGAGAACTATGAACCAACAATCTCATATATAGTTTTAACAATATGTCAGATGGTAAAATGCCAAATAACAATATGCTGAATAGGCGGTTAATTTAGGTTACCATAAAAAAATGGCAATTTTCACGAGCAAAAGTTTTGCTGTACTCTGTGCCAAACATTTGGTATATAATCCAGACCGAGTGCAGACAATAAAAAACCTTTCAATGACAATATGACATACATTAACAATGACGGTTATTCCGAGAGTCGAAGTGACGTTTGTCACTTGGTGAAGCGAGAAAAGTCACCTGCAGTGACATGACT
Source organism: Aedes japonicus (assembly GCA_034211315.2). Classification (NCBI taxonomy): domain Eukaryota; kingdom Metazoa; phylum Arthropoda; class Insecta; order Diptera; family Culicidae; genus Aedes; species Aedes japonicus. Next base: position 4,541 of record JASCZW010019897.1, on the reverse strand, counting down.
CTCCATTTGTTTTACCCAGAAGAGTCACGTCACTGCAGGTGACTTTTCTCACTTCACCAAGTGACAAACGTCACCTCGACTCTCGGAATAACCCTCAATATGTGTTAATGTAGAGGTTGTATGGTGAAAATGAGATTAAACTATTCGATAACAATGACATAAAATGTGATAATATATCTTACATTCGAAATATAGTTTTGACTATATAGCACATTGTTCTTCGTTATGCGGGGAATTCTTGCCCGTAACTTTCGTACACATTCAATAGTGGAACGAGCGTCTTCCACCCAGTTTCGGCAAAGTAAACTGGACGAGATATTTCTGGGCAGAAAGCAATCCATTCTATCCAACTAAACACCGTGTAATTCCTTTGCATCCGGTGAGTTCATAAACTAAGTAGGTCAGGAACTCATGGAACATCCTCATACTCAAACACTTGGCCAACGTTCCTTCGTAGCTTGTTCCGACGGTGGCAATCAAAGTATCCCGTCAGCGTTTTGTTTTTGCACTCGTCCTGCAGCTGACGTTATCAAGGTGAGGATGCCCGCTTTAATTTTCTCCTTCATACTGGGTTCAGACGTGGCTAAGATTGACACTTTGTTACGAGAATTTCCGATGGAGTGACTTTGTAAGAAACCACCATGTTTCGCGCGTGTACTGACATCTGCTTATAGGATTTTTCCATAGGAGTGAAGAGCTAATAAGTTATTGTGAAACTCACCACTGAAGAGAAACATCAGATTGGGGGAAGAGAGGGTCAAATCAGTTTTCACCACAGGGCGCATGTCGGGTGAAACGGTCATTTAACAGTTTTTTATTGTTTTTCAATAGCTACAGGCTTCAAAAAACTTAGGTCCCATAGAAAAGTTTACTCTATAGATTGAAAGGTGTCTGAGAAACCAATAAAAAAAAATCCACAAGAAAGGTCTATTAAAACATTTATTTTTGTTTGTATTTGTACTAGTAAATGTGTTGATATTTTGCAAATTACTACTGTTTCTAAAAAAAATGGTTGTGAACAATAAAAATGAGGAAGGATCTCATTGAAAGATTGAAATAACTTACCATAAAAGCCTATCTATCTCTATGTTGCATCATAATATCAAAGAATAATACTTTCAAACGCATCTTACACTGCATGTTATTCGTATAGGACTCATTTGCTTTTGTAGGCTGATCCAATATGGAATGGATCAAATACTTAAATGCATATACTGTGCTGGTTCTTTACAAGGATTCTCTTTTCCCATATAAAAAGATATCACAAAAGACACAATTACTATTTATACAAATTTCAATTTCGAATAATGTACATAAAATTTTACACTAGAAAAATTCAATTACTTGACCATGTAAAAAGCAGCTACAGTTAGTCAATGCACTTCCAACCGTTTACTTACCGAAAACCCAACCTACCTCTTGACATAACATGAGCCAGGTAGGCCAAAACTTACAACGATGCAAATGCGAAGAATTATATTTGTTTTGTCTGCATATCTGCTGATCCTGCTGCAATTGTAGACGGACTTGCACTATCAGAATCACGAGGGAAGAAAAAAAATCCAGATTACTATACAATACTTGGGAATTCCATGGATGATCAGGGTCGCGCTGCCTACATCGCCTTGATGCGGATGCGACCTAATGTATAGTTGACGCGATACCTGGACAGACGCTCGGCACGCACCTCCTCAATCTAGCTGAAGTCAGAAGGACAACAGTGCCCAGGCTGCACTACCAGCTAAGTACGCAACTCTTAGCTGGCGGTCTTTGTCATCCCTTGACCCGTGGAAGCATGAGGTAGGAACTTGTGAGGACTAAAGCTATGTTGCGGGGACGCACGCTCCATTCCAGTTGTCTACTCACCATTTTGCAGCCCAACTAAGGAACGTATCCTATGTATTAGTAAAAGATATTTAAGGGGGACACCTTTGCATTTCCCTACAGTCATTCGGTGATCTCAAAGATGTTGTGTCAGTGCTCGGCTGCGCACCGTTAAGTTCGGCACACTACTGTTTCCACTCGGTCGCATTCGCCGTCTGCGTAACAAATCATATTCAATTATGTGTCGATCCTTTACCCGCTGTTCCAACGAATTTGTCTTCAATTTTCCTTGTTCCACTCTTCGAAAACGGGTTTACAAAGTATTCGCAGCTTTTGATGGAAAAGGAAGAGAAGGTTTTTTGCGCCCATTTTAGAATGAGCTCGATGCTGCAGCTCTACTCGGACTTTTCCCGGCTCTGAATAAAGATAAAGAAGAAGAAATCATCGAAAAAATAATGTAGGCTGAACCTGAATTCCTGCAAAACAAAGGTATGATCGGAAAATAACGCAGAAATTTCTCTGTCAGACATTTTACTCTAAACATTAAAATGTATGCGGGGTAGGTCAAGGCACGGACAAACCCGCCACTTCGGCTCGTACTACTGATAGCTTGTGATATCGGTAGTATGTACACACTCCGTTTTGTTGCATACATGGAAGAGGAACCTCGCCTTTTGGGTTTATTTTTGTACACAACTTCTGGTCTACATCATAATCGTTACTCCTAGTACGGACATAACAAATATAGTACCTAAACATTATAATTCAAAAACTTGTTCGATAAAACAAATCTAACTTGAAAAAAAAAACGTATTTCAGTAAATACCCGCTTCTAGACTTCAATATATCATCGGCTTCGTTTTTCGGTGGTACGCCACAAGTTGCAAAAGATATCCGTGTTGCTCGGGATCCTTGGTGTTCGAGTTGTTCAGGTCGGAAATAAGCTTCACGGCCCTTTCCGCAACATCATTCACAACAGTAAGGCCCTTAACTCGCTGCTGTGCTATCCACAGTCATTTTCAATAATTATAATTCACTTCTTTGTTCTAAATCGTACAAATTTTCATTCAAATATATCACTCGTTTCGGTTGGTAACAGTAAAAAATGTTCGCGAACATGACAGATGAAAGAAAAATTAATATGATAGCTATAATGATTGATTATAGTTGCTTATATCCTTCATTAGATTCCCATTTGTCTGGGGCTTCATCGATAATTTCGGTGGAGATGCTCATTACAACAAAGAAATCTTTTGAAGCCTCCATAACTAATTCCGAAAGAGTCGAATGGTCGTCGCTGATCTTAAATTAAAGATTGTACGGAATCAAATTGCACCACTTTTAAATGGCTGTAACTTTTTACCCGTTGGATGTTTTCTATTGAAATCTTGGGCGGAATTAGTTCAATGTGTATTTGTTTACGCTGTGTAAGTTTCACTAGCAGATGTGCAATCGTTGCAAAGATGGAGTCGGAAGTACCTCGAATATCCGGATCTTTCTCATCGTGCCATCAGCAGGTAGCTGGGAATGGTACGTTCTACGGTGTCTCGTATTTTAAATCGGTACCTCGAACGTTTGACAATCAATCGGAAAGAAAACAGTGGCAAAAATGGATCTGCGTATGGTGTTAAGGAAAAACATTCACCGAACACTTTGAATACGTTGGTTAGAGTTAATTATGCCACAGCCACATTCAACAATTTCGCCAACTTTGCGAGTAGTCTGAGTTTCTCGCAAGCACGAGCTAATTTCAACATAAAAATAAAGGCATGATGCTACACGCACACATCTTCAAAACGAGGTGTGTGCAAAATTTTTAATGCAATCTTTTCTTGTTCAGGAACATTATAATTAATCATAATAACATTCATTACACATTGCTACGTAGTCCTACGTGAACTTTGCGTACAAACCCATTGGGCTGCCCCTTGTAGTTTTTTACTGCTAAATTAATCAGAAGAGCAGATAATCGAACAACGCAGAACGCAAAAACCAACCACGATATTACAGTGCAGTTTGACAGCTGTACCCATTTGGCCGTATGCTGGCTTTCATGGCAGCCAATAGGTTCTATGAAGGTTCTCAAGTGGTCATAACATCTTTCACTAGAACATTTACAAATTCTGTTTGGTCTTATAAAGGTTTTATTAACTTGTTTTCACAACCGTGTAATTTTATCAACAAAACCAGTAGGAGCAGGGCTGTGCATTTTCATGAAGGTTATAAGACTATGACCATCATCTTCTCAGGATCATTAGAACTCACGAATGATGGTCAAATATTGTGTCACTCACTAACAGGTTTATCTCATTTGTCCGTTTGTAACAAAAGCCTACATGACTCCTGGAGAATGTGATATGAAGAGAGTAGAAAAATCAAATACTCACTAATTATCTCTGAGAACGATATGCAAGACAAATTATTTTCTGCATAATAGGGGAAAGTGCTCTAATGTGGGTCTATGGATCTAGAATTCGGCCTATCGTTAAAATTTGCCTGCCTTTAATTTTTCTTCATATTGATATGTCAGTGAGATAATACTACTGTATATTTTTTTTATTTTCAGGGTAAAAATAGTTAATTAGTATTAACTTCAAATTTTAAGCATAGGCCGAATCATAGATCCATAGACCCTCAAAAGAGCACCTTCCCAAGGTGTTAACCTCCGGCAATCATTGTCCAATTTTAATTCTTTTGTCACCATTAGATTAAAAACT
>JASCZW010019896.1:0-13079 GCA_034211315.2 Aedes japonicus | reverse complement strand
GCAATCAATTACACGGTGTTCAATAAGTTCGGATACACTTTCAAAATTTGTTAAAAAAATGAAAACATGTTTTTTATTTTTGGATTTATGTTATTGAAGCTATGTTTACAAGGAACGTTTACAACATTTCTCTTGGAATGACCCCCCTTTGTACTCCTTAACGAGCTTCAAACGTTTCTCGAACGCGTCGCAGGCGGCACGCACGGACTGCATGGGCATTTCGTCCCAGATTTTGAGAATTACCGTCTTGAAATGATCCAAGTGCTGACCTTGTATTCGTTCAGCTTCGCCATCATATAGGACCAAACAAAAAGTCGAGAGGATTCAAGTCCGGGGAGCTGGGAGGCCACAAAGTTTTGTCCAGAAAGTCGGTTAAATTGTCCCGACACCGAGGCTTGAACCACATTTGCCGTATGGGCTGGTGCACCGTCCTGCTGGAACACGTAGTGCTCATCGCCGTAGAGGCTTCGGAGACTGGGGCAACAACCTTTTCCAAAACCTCAGTTTTGTAGTACGCCGCGTTGATTTTGACGTTTTTCAATAAACACCAAGGGTAGCTTACCACGTTTGCATACTGCCCCCCAAACCATCACCGACGCGGCACTTTGGAACCGAGGGATGTTTATATTGGATTCAGGAATGCTGTCCCTCGATGGCGCCCACACCCGGTCATTTTGCACATTGTGCGGCTGCTGCAGCACGAACAGTTTCTCGTCCGAAAAAACAAACTCCTGACTAGCGTGCCGAGAGAGGATCCTCTTTAGCTCGATCCAACCGCTTTTGCTGGTAGCCTCCGAAACGCCATGGACCTTACGTTTTTTGTAAGGCCTGAAACCAAGGTCCTTGGTGAGTATGGTGTGAGCGGTTCCAATGGAAACGTTGAGATCTGCAGCCGTTTTCCGGATTGAGCGGTTCTTTTTGCGCCGAATTCGCTCCCTCACGATCTTGATGACCCGTGGCGTCCTCGCTGAACGCGGCCGACCGGATCTCGCACGGTCATTGGTCGAGGACGTCTCCCGGTATCGCCTGATGGTCGTGTAGACAAAGTTCCGCTTGACCCCATGCGATTTCAGCAGCCGGAATATATCGCCGGGTCGCTCACCGTTCAAAAAACGCTTAATTACGAAGTCCCGATACTCTTTCATCGCGCGTAACAAACGAACAACAACTAACAGAATGTCAACACCGCGCACATTCGGTAGCGTATGAATGAAGCTAAAGCTGACACCAATACCAATGCAGAATATGTACATGGCGCATACCTACGCAATGATGAAAACTTGTATTCGAACTTATTGAACACCGTGTATAGCATTGAGTTCGGGCTAAAATCATCAAAAGTTTAAAATACGATATCTCAAATATATCAAAATATGTATCGGGCATAATTTCAGAATTGAAAGGTCACATATGGTACTTTCTGAAACATAATTTTTTGCAACAACTTGCAATTTTTTGAGAAAATTAATTTTGAGATTCATGATATTTTTCAAAGTTTTGGCTAATATTTCGCTTGTTATGTCCAAAACTATGCGAACATTTCCAAAACATACGCAAATTATAAGGTTCAACACATAAATGGTACCAAAAATAACATATTTGACAAAAATATGAAAATTAGTAGAAAAAACGTAAATTTCAGTGAAATTTTACAAAACTAATCGTAACTTTGTTATTTGTAGACATAGAACTTTGATGTCTTCGGCAAACTTTCTTATTATTTTATGCTCTACAACCGCTAGAAGGCGAAATAAAAAGTTAGTATCGCAGCGCCGCCCTTGCGATGAAAATTGGAACTAATTTTTATTACCAAATTGTGGCGCAGATAAAACTGAGCAACAATGCTGAAGCAATCATCTTGATAAAATGCATGCTCAAAGCGCTAGAGGTTTTGTCTTGCTAATTTCGTCTCCTGGCCCACTGTGCACTGGTCGACTGAGAAACGTTTCATGGGACTGTAAATTTAGGATTTGACCCCGTAAGATACTGTTCACGAGTTCCTTTTATTCCATGAATCATCCCGCAATACACTAGCATTTCGTAAATCAAGCTTATATAAGTTCCCATAAATCACTCATACACCACTGGATTGAGCTGCTATGACATATTTCCAACAAGCGAGAAATGAATCTCACACCATTTATCTATCGTGAGCTCAGCGATGCATCAACCGATCGCCGCCAGGAAGCTGGCCGGCGGCTGAGAAACTTTACTGAATCGCCAAAGTGACTCTCGCGAATGACAACGACGCCGCTCCCAAAGTTCGGTGGATCACCCAACAATGGGAATGGGAAAATAATAGTCCGGGCAGCGATAATATGAATGAATGGATGCATGTCGCAGGTAGGATGGAAGCGTTTTAGATCGGTGATATGAAAAACTAAAACAGTAGCATCCCGCCCTCCCCCGCCAAGCCGCCCCCCCGCCAAGCACAAAAGGTTGTATCGAGTCATTCGGTCGCGAGTCAAGTCAAGCGAGGTGAAGGGCAACAAAAGAGTTTCGTCAAAGCCAAGGTGGGCGGGTGCTGCGGAGGGGGGGGAGGGGGGGGGGCAGCGATAAAAATGTGTGCGCTCTTATCGTTGATGCACATTTGTCTTGCTTTGGAGTTAGCTAGCTATGTGCCTCAACCAACCTGTTTTCTGTTGGAATGTTCGAAATATGTGCTGATATTGTTTGCTGCTGCATGGCTAATGGAATAAGAGCTAACTCGAATACGGCGTTCAGTCGGATTGAAGGGGGTTAAGTTCGCGATCAAGGGCATTGAAGGTAGCATCCATACCGGGTCATTTAAAGTGTGATTGACGATCGACCGGAGGAGTGGATACGCTGGAATTTACACTTGAGTGTTCAAGGTTAATTGTGTTGTCGGGTATTTTTTTTATGACACCTGCTCCGTTGTTGCGAATTAGTTGATTGATCTGCCTAATAAATGTCTTGGTCAAGCAGATATTATGACATCTCGTTCCAGGTCTTCTGGTCCAGTCGAAGCAATTCAAGCAATCGTTAAAATTACATCACAGCAATCATGGCTTCTTTGACAAGTATCAATCTCCTCATTCAGAAACTGAACTTCTAATAAAGCACACATTGTTATATCAAGTTCTGCACTTCCCGCATAATGAAAAAGTATTTGCTATATAGTCAAAACAAAACTTCGAATGTAAGATACATATATTATCACATTTATATACTCTAATTGTTATGTTTAGTATTCTCCGTGCGTGGAGTGACGGTTATGATGTAGACGGAGATGTTCGCTCATCACCATGAGGCACCAAGAGTGGACAGCGATGTTTGCTAGAATGAAAGATATTAAGAGAAAGTGTTGAAAGTTTCGTCAGTGTGAAGCTATGTCCATTTAGAATCCGGAATAATAAAATCATTTGTATCTCGGGAACGCATTGACGTACAAATAAGTTTAATACATCAAAACATCAATTCACTGTACTTTGAGGGAAAAAATATCAATACAAATCATTTCTCTTCGTTTCTAATGAAAATTTGCACTTTTTACTTTATTTCTCCCATCAAACGCTGCACATCTCCGGAGTCAACTTCCTTGGCACATTTGATTTACATTTTGGTCAACTGAGTCGCGTCCCGAGCCGTTTTTCTTCACTGTTCTTAAGCTTCCGCTTCATTATTGCCCAAAATTTCTCGATGGGGCGGAACTGCGGGCAGTTGGGTGGATTTATGTTTTTATCGCGGTACCACTGGATGACTTCCCAGCTGTAGTGGCAACTCGCCAAATCTGGCCAAAACTTCACGGGACCTTTATGAGCTTTAATGAAAGGTAGTACGCGGTTTTTGAGGCATTCATCCTTGTACAGCTTCGAGTCCGAAGAAAACTTAAACTTCGCAGGAACATCTCCTCGTGCCGTCGCCATGTTGAAAGGAAGCTGTCCGAAATCCATTTTGACGTAGGTTTTATCGTCGATGAGCGGCATCCTTGGTACTTCGTCAAAACCTGCTGGTGCAATTTCCGAGCTCGAGTTTTGGTGAGGAAACTTTGCTTTAACGTTCTGTTTGGTTGCTTGCTGGCTCTATAAGAACGATATCCAGCTCGCAAACGAATTCTTTGAACGGTACTGCGAGCAGCAGCGTATTTTTGTGCGATTTCATTATCTGATAGTCCAGGGTTTGCTCTTCCGGTTGTTCTCAACATCTTCTGGTTCAGCTTGTGGTCATATGCTCCACTACGACGCTTACCTTGAGGCACTCGATCCACGCTCTTTCGCTCCCTGGAACGTTTGAGCACATCATATCATACACGGTTGATTTGGCGATTTTCAACGTTTTTGCGATATTTATTGCGGACTACGGTGGATTATCAACGTGGGTGTGGATGGTCTATATGCCCACTAAAGGCCTGAATACACACTCAGCATCGTTCTTCATACAAAATAGCAGGCGTAATCGCACCTTCCGTTGCGATACCTTCTATCCTTTACCGTCCTACATCACCTTCTAACCAAGATTCTTCACGCCTTCTATGACTCGCTGGACCGCCTTCCATGTAAACGCATCACACCGTTCAGAAGGCGTAATATTTTTTTTTTGACGCCGTTTTAACACCTTCTATTGTCGACGGTGCAGACAACGCCGTCTTGAATCGCTTAATGCCTTCTTGTGTCAAAATGTTTGAATTGCGAGAGAGGATTTTGTTTTGCATTTTCATTTATTATGAAGAAAAAATGTAGTGGAAATAATTCAACCGTAATACAGGTAACCCAACTAAACCTGAACCATTGTGAGGCCACCCAGCAACTGCTGTGTCAGACAGTTAGCGAGTCGGCATCGGATATCGTTATAACTTCCGACCCATACCGCATCTCAGCCGGCAACGGAAACTGGTTTGCGGACAGGTCCAATATGGCGGCATTATGGACGACGGGCAAGTACCCGGTTCAGGAGGTTGTGTCTACCACAAACGAAGGCTTCGTGGTTGTAAAAATGAATGGAGTGTTCTTCTGCAGCTGCTACGCACCGCCAAGATGGTCGATCGGATGACAACGGAGCTAACTGGCCTGAACCCGTTGGTAATAGCGGGGACTTCAACGCTTGGGCGCTCGAGTGGGGGAGCCGCCTTACCAACCCTTGGAGCCAGATTCTTCTGGAGGCCTTGGCTAGGCTCAATGTGGATCTAGCCAATGTGGGTACCAAGAGTACCTACCATAGAAACGGAGCGGAATCGATCATCGATATAACATTCAGCAGTCCTGGGCTGATAAACAATTGGAGGGTGGATGATGGCTACACCCATAGCGACCACTTGGCGTTTCGTTATTGTATCGTCCACAATACCAGGCAGCGTGCGGAAGGAGCCCGCAGATGGAGGACGTCCTACTTTGATGTAGAGACTTCTAGAGAGGCGCTTGAGAGGGAACGAAACTTACGCGAAACCCAGGAACCTTGCGGCGAACGACTCGTTATGACACTTACACGAGCGTGCGATGCGACCATGCCGAGGTAAGTCAAACCGAGGAATGGAAGATCGACGGTGTATTGGTGGACGGAGTCGATTGCCTACTTCCGAAGAACATGAGCGCGGTCGGACGCCGAGAGAATCGAGCGTAGAGGGGCGCTAGAAGCCGCGAAGGCCGCACTAAAGAGGGAGATAAAAGCCAGCAAGCGAGGCTGCTTCGAGGGTCTGTTTCAGAAGGCCAATGCGAATCCGTGGGGTGACGCCTACCTGGTCGTAATGGCCAAAACCAGAGGATCAGCGGCTCCAACCGAGCGTTCATCAGAGCTGCTGCAGGTGATCGTTGGGGGACTCTTTCCGAGCCACGACCCGAGTCCATGGCCCCCCGCCACCGTAGATTTGTCCCATGACCAAGGGTGGACGGCTCAGCCGAACACCCGTGACCACGTGGGCATTGACAACGGCACAACCAAAGACAGGGAAGCCACCAGGAGATCCATCGGCATATAGACCTATATGTCTGTTGGATACAGCGGGTAAGGTGCTCGAGAGGGTAATCCTCAACAGACTGACAACATACACGGAGGTTATAGGCGGTCTGTCTAATAATTAGTTTGGCTTCCGTAAAGGTAAGTCGACGGTGGATGCCATCCTGTCCGTCACCAAGACCGAGGAGTACGATACTGTGCAGTAGTCACCCTTGACGTGAGAAATGCATTCAATAGCGCCAGTTTGGTGGCTATCGCCGACTCGCTCCAACCCAGGTTCCTCGGTACCTGTACAAGAATCTCGGAAGCTACTGCCAGAATCTCGTACTGGTATACAATACAGAGGCAGGCCAAAGACGGGTTCAGATCACCGGTCCCACAAGGTTCGATCCTGGATCCGGTGTTATGGAACGCGATGTACGATGAGGTACTGCTGCTTGGGTTCCAGAGCGGGGCGAAGATAGTCGGGTTAGGTCGAAGAGGTCGAGTTAACGGCCTTGCACTCTATCGGCATTGTGGAGAGATGGATGAGCTCTAGGAAATTGGAGCTAGCCCACCATAATACTGAGGTCACGGTGGTGAATAATCGGAAATCGGAGCAACATGCGACGATCAGTGCAGTAGAGTACAATCGAAGAGGTTCTTGAGGTACCTTGGGGTCATGATCGACGATAAGCTGTCCTTTGTCAGGCACGTCGATTACGCCTGCAAGAAAGCCTCTTTGACTATATCGGCATTATTCCGCATGATGTCGAATAGCTCGGCGGTGCAAGGGAGTAAGCGTAAACTCTTGGCCAGTGTCACCCTGTCCATACTTAGGTACGGCGGGCCGGCATGGATCACCGCCTTGATTACCAAGAGCTACGTAAGTAAGCTAGAGAGTACACACAGGCTTATGTGCCTAAGAGTGGTTAGTGCCTACCAAACAGTATCATGCGACGCGGTCTGCGCCCTAGCGGGGATGATGCCAATAGGCATGGTCATAAAAGAGGACGTAGAGTGCTTCGAACAACGTGGAACAAGAGGTATTCGGAAGACCACTAGAGCCGCATCCATGGTAAAGTGGCAAAGCGAATGGAATAACTCCACCAAAGGTCGGTGGACCCACCGACTAATCCTGGAGTTAACCGGTGAAGTGAACTTCCACTTAACGCAGATATTGTCTGGCCACGGCTGCTTAAACAATACCTGCACAAATATGGGCATGCACAGTCCTCCGCATGCAGCGAGTGCGCGGGAGCCGAGGAAACTGCGGAACATGTGTTCTTCGTATGCCCTCGCTTCGACGGCGTGAGATCCGGCATGATTACCGTAAGCGGTCACCATACGACTCCGGACAATTTGGTCCAGGGGATGTGACAGGTCCGGGACGTCTGGGACACAGTTTGCGTAGCAGCCTCCCAGATCGTCCTCGATCTCCAAAAAAAAAAAAAAAATGGCGAAACGACCAAAGGTAGGTCGCAGGGACCACCTAACTACTAAAGCCCTAAGTAGTTAGACATAGTGGGTGCTTAACAAGCACAATAGGGGTTGGTACAATGAAAGATCATCTAGCGGAGGTGACTAAGGCTGTCAAACAGAACGAGAAAGGAATTTCACATAACTTCAAATCGACAGTCGCAGACCACATCTTCACGGACAATCACGACATAACGACAAATGGCATTGCAATATTACGGACTACCTCTACACTGTGGAAATTAGACGTCGCAGAAAGAAGTCTGCACATTGTAGACGAAATACGCGTATCTGTCAAGATAAGCAAAGGTAGTTGGAATTAAATGGAAAATACTAATTTTTCTTCTCATTTCTAGTTACAGGTATTCCACTAAACAGCTCAAACTCTCTAGGATTTATTTCTAACTTTATCTGACAAATTAAAGGAGGACGTCCATAAATTACGTCCCACTTTAAAGGTGAGGCGGGTGAGTGGTGCTTTTTTTTTGCAAATAATCGACCGCTGGGACCATTCATAAGCCACGTAGACTCGTTTTTAGAAATCTCAGACCCTTTCTTTCCTCGTAGACACAAGATCCACGCATTTCGCAAAGCTATATTGAAAGTAGACATTGACGAGAACCACCCTTTATTTCTCTTAAAAGCTACGTAATTTATGAAGGGACCCTGTATTCAGTACTACCACATCGCTCAGATGTGATTCCAATAATATCGAAATAGAAATACAGTTCCAAATCTAATGTACGATCTTTTTTGAATGGTTTCTCATCAGATATGTATTTTGGATATTTGGATAAAATATTGATATTGATGATGTTATTGACACAAGGTATACTGGAATAGTACGGGCTGACTAAAACGACTAAAATATTTAACTGGGTAGCAGACATCTTTGGCACGTTGACAAATTGACACTTCTTCTTCACTATGTCAAAGAGTAACTCTTATACTATCGATTAGTAGTTGTGCATACATAAAAAAAAAGAATAACAACAAAAATACGACCGATAAAACTTTTTTGTGTCTTAAGAGGTATGTTAACCTCGTGTTTAACCAATCCAATGCATAACCAATGCATAAACCAAACCAAAACCAATGCATAATTATAAAAGTATAAGTAATAAGTAAATTTTTAACATCAAATTTGTTTGAAAAACATAGATATTGTGGCAGAATAAAACATGTAAAGTACTTTAGTCAACTCGCACAATTGTGTGGGTTCGTCACGGTGGGGATAACGATCCCTTGCTTGCAGTAAACTCAACCTTTTTATTTATTATGAAACTAAACGTATATTGTTTGTTTAATTTTATATATCAAAAGCGAAATCTAAAACAAAATTAATGTAAAGCCAAATTTTGGATTCGGTCCATCTGTTGAATGCCATTTACCTTCTGAACAACTTTGCCGATGACTAGAACCATCTTATCGAAATTACGAAATAGAACAAGTTGAAAGTGTTCAATTTTGCATGCTCACTAGCGTCACGTAGCGGGGTAATTCCTAACAGAACGGTCCATATGTTGAACGCCCTTGTCTTTCTGAACATCTTTGCTCAAGACCACACCTTTGCAGATATTAAGGGTCTCAAGATATACCACTTATTCACTCCGGTCCTATTTTGTGTTCTGACCCTGGGGCGCTCGCTTGCCTTTTGGACCTTGTTGGGCTATTCATTCCACTGTTCACAAAATCTTCTTAGTGCTTTTCATTGCAAAAGACTACGTATGTTTTCGCAGTTTTATCTTACACGGATTTCGGAATTAGCACGGTCGTTTTGACACGGATTCCGGAATTAATGCGGTTTTCTTTTACACGGATTGGAAAAAAACCGCGTTAATTCCGGAATCCGTGCCAAAAAAACCGCGTAAAAAAGTCTTAGTGTACCTCTAAAGGGTGATACGGTCAAAATTTGGTCAAGGGAAAACGCGTGTAAATCGGTGAAATCGTTTATTTAAAAAATCAAATTAAATTTCTTTTTCAAGTTCAATTAGTATAAAATTCAGGAAAAATATTCAGTTAGGCTTCCGCTTTTCCAAATCCGAATTGCCGGGCCTTACGCTTGACCCCTGCCATCAGATTTTGTACAGCCACCTTGTCCACCTTCTTCGCCGCAGAAAGCCAGTTTGCGTTGAACTGCTGCTCGTCCTTAGCAGTTTTTTGGTCTTCTTTAGGTTCCGCTTGACAATAGCCCAGTATTTCTCAATTGGGCGGAGCTCTGGCGTGTTGGGAGGGTTCTTGTCCTTGGGAACCACCTGCACGTTGTTGGCGGCGTACCACCCCATGGCCTTTTTACCGTAATGGCAAGATGCCAAATCCGGCCAAAACAGTACGGAACAACCGTGTTTCTTCGGGAAAGGCAGCAGACGTTTATTCAAACACTCTTTCACGTAAATTTCTTGGTTGACAGTCCCGGAAGCTATGAAAATGCTGCTTTTCAAGCCACAGGTACAGATGGCTTGCCAAACCAGATATTTCTTTGCGAACTTTGACAGTTTCGTGTGCTTGAAAATATCTGCCTTTCCCTTCCTTTTGCCGTATAAAACTCCTGTCCCAGAAGCTGCTTGTAGTCGGCTTTGACGTAGGTTTCGTCGTCCATTACCACGCAGTCAAACTTCGTCAGCATCGTCGTGTACAGCCTCCGGGATCGCGCTTTGGCCGTCGTATTTTGTTTATCATCGCGATTTGGAGTCACTACCTTCTTGTAAGTCGATAGTCCGGCTCGTTTTTTGGCTCGATGCACGGTTGTAGACGATACACCCATCTTATTTGCTGCATCTCGGAGAGATAGGTTAGGGTTTCGCTTGAAACTACCGGCAACTCTCTTTGTCGTCTCATCGGCTTCCGGTTTTCGTTTCCCCCCGATCCAGACTTCCTGGCTGTCGACAAACGTTCCCCAAACACTTTAATTACATTTGTAACGGTTGATTTGGCAACTTTTAGCGATTTTGCCAACTTTGCGTGCGAGTAGCTCGGATTTTCGCGATGCGCGAGCAAAATTTTGATACGCTGCTCTTCTTGCTTGGACGGCATTTTGACAACTGAAGAGTGAATTCCAAAATCAAAATAGAAGCAACATTCTACACACACACACCTTCAAAATGAGGGGTGTTCAGGTTTTTTAAATGCAAAATTGAAAGAAATACGTCAAGTTGATATTGACCAGATTTTGACCGTATCGCCCTTTATTCAATTTTCACAGCCCACAGTGGTTCCAACTTAAAAGAGACGCGGCCATAAATAGTATCTTTGAGAGTTTCTTTATAAAACCATGTATCTTTCATGAGTTTTGGGGCGTTGAGTTCAAATTTGATGCCAAAAAGACCGGATTTATCCTCCTTGCAGTGATAACTGAACTTTTTATCCTATAAAAAAAAGTATTCCTACCACAGGAGTTTTTCAAGAACCACTAGATCAAACCAGACGAAACAACCATCAAAGGGCTTTGTGGTCCGAAAGAAAGCTCTTGAATACTTTTGGAATCGGTCAACTGGTTCTGCAAATATCGCCGGGAAATGTTCTGGTGAATATGGATCATGTGAAAATATTGTACTCTATCGATTTATCTTGGACTAAACATTCGCTAACTTTATTTATATGAGTTGAGGTTCATAATTGGAAAGAACTGTTCTCCATGAAAACAATTAGTGAATTTATTATGACTTATAAACTATAAAACTAATAAAAAACAAATTAATCATATGTAAAACAAATTAAGTGCATCTTGAGCCATATCTTCCTTGCTTTCGGTTGGATTTTTTTTCAATCCAGTTATAACAGGGTCCGAATACAAAAGTAACCTTTGTAATAGATCCGTATTCGTCGCTGTACGAGAAATTTTTCTCGTTTTACTTCGTCTGAATTCTTTGACATTCCTATTGTTGGATTATGCAACTTCCTCTGACAGTTCTCCAATCGCCAAAGTGCGCTACTAATAATGTCTGATCCATGGATTAATACCTTGTGTACAGTAGCAGGAAAATTGTACCAAGGATACTCATTCACTAACATCCTAGCAGTAGCAAGAGTATATTCTCTGAACTCTTCTACTTTTATGTCATATCCAGCCGCTAGACACTGCAACAAAGCTCCGCATCTTTAACGATAAATAAAAATTAGTTTCTCCATGAATTGGTTAATGAACCAATCTATAAAATCTGCTATTAAATAGATAAGATTAGAATTGCTAAATTAGAGATAAATCTGCACCTGTCTATTAATTCTTTCTTCAATCCAGTAATTTCGGCAGCCTTTTCTGAAAACATCAAGAATTTTCTAGCCGTACTCCCAATTCTTCTCTAAACTTCATTTGCACCATCTTTTTCCTAGCTGCCACCAACTCTTTGTCTTCGGTACTCCTAAACTGCCGCTTTTTTACATCATGACGATAGGACAAGTGAATGAAATATTCAAAAAAGCGAAATCTTGCGTGTAATGGTGACAACCAAAATTCGTACTGATTTTCATCAACTTTTCGTTTCAAACAATCTTCAATGTTGATCGTTTGTTTCGGTGTGGCTTCACAAACGTAGCACCTAAAAGGCTGTGGGCTTTAGTTACCTGGATGAAGATGTTTCCGTCAATGCACTACAAACTTTCCCATCTACCATGGTGCGCTGAAGTTTGTGCTTAACATGGCAGGTAGAATCATGACCAATTACCAGTGGCTTGCAGCTGGTCAATTTTCTTCTTAAAGTATTTTCCCTCTGTAACAGACAGCTGACTTGATTCCTTGCAGAATTGAAACCGGATAGGTCGACAATATCTAGTCGATGAAGGGCGTGGGTTTTTCCAAAGAACCACATCACTGTCTAGAGATTATTTCATTATCAAGTGGAGAGGAACGTAAGACGTAACGAAAAGGTTTCCATCTTCCGCCGTTGGATTTTCGAAGGACTGCTTATATTCGCTATGTCCTGGGCTGCCGTCAAATCTCCATTTTCCTAACAAAATTATCTCCGCTTTTTCGAAAATATTTGGTTGCGACTGAACTATTCTCTCAGCAAACTTTGTTACTCAATTTCGGCTGATGTTTCAGTAATGATCTCGTCTTTGGGATAGAATTTTTGTTTGGCCTTCAGAACAACCTAAGATATATAATTATTTATAAAAACAAACAAGTTTATAGTTTAAAGAATTTAAATGAATATCTGATATGAAGGAATGAAGGAAAGCGCTACATGGCAGAAAGTTTCTGTTCGTGTTTTGAGCTCACCAAGCTTCAGCTTCTCCTTGTTGGAAAGCGTTTGGAGAATTACATTTAGAATTATTCTGGATTTTTCAGAATCTGTTCCATTTTCAGAAACCCAAATTTTAAAAAGATGCATTCGAGAGATGGACTGCATTTTCCAATATCCTGAAACAAAAGCATATTTTTAAAAATTAACTGCCATTGTTTGAGTTATTTTCAAAAGATTTGTGCAGACCGTTTGTGATTTGCTGATTGTCCATTGTCAAATAGTAGATATTTTATAATTTAACCGAGTTTGAAGATATTTTGTCAAACACCTAATCATATAATAGTTTCAAAATGTAATCCATGGACTTCTACGATTGATAGGTAAAAAAAATTCAGAATTTCATCGATTAAGGCTGCTTTTTCACAAAATTCAAAGGTTCGCGAACCCACGTCAGTTTTCGTGAAATCAAGCTGAATAATGCATTAGGTCCTAGTTAACATTAGAGTAATACGTAAATCGAAATCGGAAGTG
>JASCZW010019895.1:0-13078 GCA_034211315.2 Aedes japonicus | reverse complement strand
GTTCGAGGAGTGAATCCTAGAGGGTTTGAGCTGTTTAGTGGAATACCTGTAACTAGAAATTAGAAGAAGAATTAGTATCTTCCATTTAATTCCAACTACTGGAGTCGAGTTATTAGTACGAGACACTGAAGAAGTCTGCACATTGTAGACGAAATACGCGTATCTGTCGAAGATAAGCAAAGGTAGTTGGAATTAAATGGAAGATACTAATTCTTCTTCTAATTTCTAGTTCGAGGAGTGCTTTACCGGCCTCAAGAAGCGAAAAGCATTTATAGAACTGAGACTATCCGTGAAAATTAAATACTGATCCAGTGTAAAAGAGGCAACAATTTCTAGCGTAAAGTGCATTGCCGCCAATTCAGCGACATATACGAAACAAGGAGCTTTGAGTTTTCGTGTGGCGCTATAAATTTCATTACATATACAAAAACTGGCGGAATCTTCTATTAATGACCCGTCAGTGAAGAACGATTTAGTGGAATCAACTTGGCCAAACTTTTGCAGCAAATATCACCGGAGCAATCATAGGATGATGATGCTCTGGGATTCCATGGATAAATCAAAATGAACCGAACTGCCAAAGTCGGATAAACAAACACGATTGGGAATTATCGGCGAAGTGCTGACATCCTGTGTTATGTAGAAATGGTATAAAGTCATGAAGCGAGATTGAGGATTCAACTCGAGAAGTTTCTCAAAGTTTTCGATTAGTTATTAAATTATTAGTTCATAAATTCACACCTGGTGTGAAACCGGAGAGATAAGTCTGAAAATCGATCCGAGAGTGGCAACATGCCAGCCAGCAGTTCAAGACTCATGGTATGAGTCAAGTGCATGCAACCTAACGCGATACGAAGACACCGATACTGAATACGTTCCAGTTTGATGATGTGCGACCGATTCGCTAAGTGAAAACAAAAACTACCGTATTCTATAACCGACAAAATCGTTGTCCGGTACAACGTAGAAGATCTTGTGGATGCGCTCCTCATCAGTTTCCTGTTATTGTTCGAAGAAAGTTGATCCTCTGCTGGCACTTTCGCTTTAAATACTCAATGCTGGATCTCCAGCTAGACTTTGAATCAAACCAGACTCCAAGATATTTAAATGCTATCGAATGAGTTATCGGTATACCTCAAAGCTTCGGTTGGGTCCTATAAAAAACTATCAAGTCAGTTTTCTCCGTAGAGAATTCGATACTTAGCTCTAGAGCCCAAGTAGAAAAATAGTCTAAGGTATCCTGTAAGGGTCCTTGTAGATCGATCCCCTTGGGTCCCGTGACAGACACTACGCCGTCATCTGCGAGTTGTCTCAACGTTCAGTTGTCACTTAGACGACCGTCAATGTCTTTGACTTAAACATTATACAAAAGATGGCTTAAACATGATCTTTTGGGAGGCCCATGTAGCGAAATCTGGAAGCTGTAGAGGTTCCATGAGAGAAGCTCATATGTTTCTCTGACAGCAAGTTGTACAAAAAATTATTGATTAATCGTGAAAAGCCACAAGCGTGGAGTTTATCTGAAAGTAGTTCAACTGATACTGAATTAAAAGCCCCCTTTATGTCTAAGAATACAGAAGCCATTTGCTCGTTTTTAGCAAAAGCTAACTGAATATCTGTGGAAAGCAACGCGAGACAGTCGTTCGTATCTGAAAGCAGGTTGTTCGTCTCAACCCATTTGTCCAGACGGAAGAGGATCATTTGCTCCAACAACTTACGAATACAGGATAACATCGCGATGGGTCGATAGGAGTTGTGGTCGGACGCGGTTTTGCTCGGTTTTTGAATGGCAATAACTCTCACCCGTCTCCAATGTAATTAGAAACCAGATATGTTAGTTTTTTAAGGCGTAATATATATTTAAGAAGTGAGACATAAAATTGTAAATATCTTTGTAACAAAACGGTCTACTACTGATTGACACCTCGCAGCAACAAGAGTAACGTTGAAAAGACATATGTTTTCTAAGATGAACAGACTCTCCACAAAATGAACACGTATCTGTCAAAAGTCATTCCGGGAGGTGCATGGATGAACAAGCATGTCTTGAACTTTATTTCAATATATCACTTAACATACTCCGCCCCCACAAAGATCTTCTTCAATAGGGAGTATGCTTACTGATCGGTCTCTTGATTTCACCTTTAGTTGTAATCAAGGTAGCTACACGAATATGCTTATCAGGTCCAGGGTGGAGCTGGATCACTCGTCCCGTTTTCCACGTGTTTGGAGGCAGTGCATCATCTTTCACTAGACACAGTTGTCCAATCAGTAAATCAGGTTGTTTCGATAACCACTTTCTCGTCCTTTGTTGTAAGTTGTTGAGATATTCAGCTCTCCGACTTTTCCAAAACGACTGAAGATTTTTCTGGACTTCCTCATATCTGGTCAAGCGATTTTCAAAGATTCACAAACGTTTTTATCGGGGAGCGCAGAAATTGGTTCTCCAACGAGGAAATCTCCAGGTGTTAAGGGATTAGGATCACGAACATCCATGGATAACGGACATATAGGCCTTGAGTTCAAACATTCTTCGATTTGCTTGAGCAATGTTAGCATCTCCTTATACGTTGGGATTGTCGACCCAAGGACCCGCTTTTTGTGATGCTTGACACTCTTGATTCCAGCCTCCCAAATACCTCCGAAATTTGGAGCCCTTGGAGGAATAAACTTCCATTCAATTTGTTCCACTGCACAAAATTTACGCACGTCTGGTCCAATTTGGTTGTTGAATAGGTCAAGCAGATTTTGAATCTCGTTCTTGGATTCAACAAAATTTGTGGCATGTCGCAGAAGATAGTGGCACTTCGCCCTCGTTGACTACTGAACCTCCTGAGAGCAGCAATGAAGGCTTGGCTAGATAAACTACTTACAAGCTCCAGGTCACCCGCTCGTGTTTTCAAACAGATGAACAATGCGATGTATACTTTAAGCATTTTCTGCGTTCGTAGAAAGTTTTCTTTTATCGAAAATGGTCCGCCAAAATCTTCACCGCAAGTTAGAAATGGCCTACCTGGTGTTAGCCGGACTTCAGGGAGTTCTCCCATTATTTGTTTGAGCGTTTTAGGATGGTTTCGAAAACATGTCAGGCATTGGTAAACCACCTTTCGTGAATCGGCCTTTCCCATGAATCGGCCAGTAATTCAATCTTATTGTGTACAACAATCCTTGAGGCCCAACATGGAGGTGCGATAAATGTTTGTCGATTGCAATTAAAACAGTTACGTTGCACTTGGCTGGTAAGATGATCGGATGAAGTTGGTCATAGTCCAACCCAGCTGCCTGGATGCGCCCGCCGACTCTTAACAACCCATCTTGGTCGACAAATGGTCGAAGATTAAGCAACGAACTTGATTTACTCACTTCTTTGTTTTTAGAGAGTTCTCTTTTAGAGAGTTCTCTGAGCTGAAGGCATTCTGAGCATGAGCATGAGCATGAGCATGAGCATGATTGACCGCCCGAGGTTGCTACTCCGTTATTGCCAGATCAGCTGTTATTACACAAAGAACCAAAGGATGATACTTGGGACTAGCATACATCCTCAATGTGTAAAAACTGGTGATCTTAAACTAAGGCAATACCGGCGCCGGCCTCGTCCGAATGCAGGTCAAATAGGGAATGGGTAGGAATATGTTGACGTGATACTCGCTTTGTTGGAAGCCGAGAACACCTCTGCACTTCCACGAGAAATCACTGGGATGTTGGATAAAATGATTGGGTTGGCAGCCGGATCCGTTTTGGTGAACGGTGTGCTGAATTCAACTGACGTCGGCAGCGAATAAGATATTTAATTATGTTCCCGATTTATTCTCTGTACAGAGATGCACATTAATGCTATTCAAATTTTGGCACCGATTTAAACCAACAGTAAGGATGCTATTGGGGCCACTCACAAGTGTGGGTGGTTTATTTCAGCAGAATACAAAAGTATTTTAAAACACCGAGTTTGAGGACCAATTTAAACCAACAGTAGGGATGCTGCTGGGGCCACTCACAAGTGTGGGTGGTTTATTTCAATGGAAAAGAAGAATTTGCTAAGAACATCGAGTTTGACGACCGATTTAAACCAACAGTAGGGATGCTGTTGGGGCCACTCACAAGTGTGGGTGGTTTATTTCAGCAGAATACAAAAGTATTTTAAAACACCGAGTTTGAGGACCGATTTAAACCAACAGTAAGGATGCTATTGGGGCCACTCACAAGTGTGGGTGGTTTATTTCAATGGAATACAAGAAAACGTTAAGAACATCAAGTTTGACGACCGATTTAAACCAACAGTAAGGATGCTGTTGGGGCCACTCACAAGTGTGGGTGGTTTATTTCAGCAGAATACAAAAGTATTTTAAAACACCGAGTTCGAGGACCGATTTAAACCAACAGTAGGGATGCTATTGGGGCCACTCACAAGTGTGAGTGGTTTATTTCAATGGAATACAAGAATACCTTAAGAACATCAAGTTTGACGACCGATTTAAACCAACAGCAGGGATGCTGTTGGGGCCACTCACAAGTGTGGGTAGTTTATTTCAGCAGAATACAAAAGTATTTTAAAACACCGAGTTTGAGGACCGATTTAAACCAACAGTAGGGATGCTATTGGGGCCACTCACAAGTGTGGGTGGTTTATTTCAATGGAATACAAGAATACGTTAAGAACATCAAGTTTGACGACCGATTTAAACCCACAGCAGGGATGCTGTTGGGGCCACTCACAAGTGTGGGTAGTTTATTTCAATGCAATACAAGAATACGTAAAGAACACCGAGTTTGTGGACCGATTTAAACCAACAGTAGGGATGCTGTTGGGGCCACTCACAAGTGTGGGTGGTTTATTCAATAGGAAACAGGAATACGTTAAGAACATCGAGTTTGAGGATCGATTTAAACCAACAGTATGGATGCTGTTGGGGCCACATGTGTGGGTGGTTTATTCCTGCAGAATACAAAAGTATTTTAAAACACCGAGATTGAGGACCCATTTAAACCAACAGCAAGGATGCTGTTGGGGCCACTCACAAGTGTGGGTGGTTTTTTTCAGCAGAATACACAAATAAGTTGAAACACAGAGTTTGAGGGCAGATTTAAATCAACAGTAGGGATGCTGTTGGGGCCACACACAAGTGTGGGTGGTTTATTTCAGCCGAATACAAAAGTATTTTAAAACACCTAGTTTGAGGACCGATTTAAACCAACAGTAAGGATGCTATTGGGGCCACTCACAAGTGTGGGTAGTTTATTTCAATGGAATACAAGAATACGTTAGGAACACCGAGTTTGAGGACCGATTTAAACCAACAGTAGGGATGCTGTTGTGGCCACTCTCAAGTGTGGGTGGTTTATTCAATTGGATACAAGAATACGTTAAGAACATCGAGTTTGAGGACCGATTTAAACCAACAGTAAGGATGCTGTTGGGGCCATTCACAAGTGTGGGTAGTTTATTTCAATGCAATACAAGAATACGCTAAGAACACCGAGTTTGAGGACCGATTTAAACCAACAGTAGGGATGCCGTTGGTGCCACTCACAAGTGTGAAAAGTTTGTTCAGCAGAATACAAAAGTATTTTAAAACACCGAGTTTGACTACCGATTTAAACCAACAGTAAGGATGATGTTGGGGCTAGTCACAAGTGTGGGTGGTTTATTTCAGTAGAATACAAAAGTATTTTAAAACACCGAGTTTGAGGCCCGATTGAAACCAACAGTAGGGATGCTGTTGAGGCCACTCACAAGTGTGGGTGGTTTATTTCAGTGGAATACAAAATATGTTAAAACATCGAGTGTTTCGGGGAAGCTGTTGGGGCCACTCTTCAACAGAATACAAAAATACGTAGAAACATTGAGATTGAGGACCGATTTAAACCAACAGTAGGGATGCCGTTGGGGCCACTCACAAGTGTGGGAAGTTTATTTCAATAGACCACAGAAAAACGTCAAAATTCCGAATTTGACGACCTCCGAAACAAATGAAACATCCAACCACAACACCTCCCAACAAAAACATCCAGACACAATCCTATACTACTTAGAGGCGGAATGGATTTTATTCATGGAATAGTAGATGAAGTTCAGAAGGAGAGACGAGGAGAACTCCTCGACCTCTCATATGTGACACATGTAATGAAATGTTATTAGAGAGAGGGTTATCCTGTCGAACAACGAACACGTATCATCTAGTGCACAACCATCCGGGATTTCCTGAAAAATAATATTAATAGAAACAAAGCTTCATGTGATCAGAAAACTATTGAATATTTGGAATGAAATGTGAAATAATAAGGGACATATTAAAAAAGCAAAGTATTAGAGTTAACAGGACAAGTGGACCATAAAAAATATAAAAATATAAATAAATATATATGATAATAAAAGATCTTATTCTAAATATATAAATTAATCAAACCCCAACAAACATATGCACTGACTACAAGGGCAAACAATGGAAATGATAAAAAGGACAGTAGTCATTAGCAAACGTGAACTCAGCAAACAACCAGGAATAATGCACATGCCTCACAACGCGGGCTAGGGGAGTCAAAACCCACAAAACTGCAGAAATGCGCAGCTGAAAATTAAAATTATTACCAAGCAGAGGAAACGTTTACTAATATATTTATCAATTATGCCTAGATGAACCTGAAAGTACTGAAATTTGTTTCAGACAGCGAACGGTGCACAGGTTTGCGTGGACAAAACGTCAAAATACTCCACAGAGAACATGACAAATTAACAAGAGACGGGGCATTAAATAGGGAATGATTGAGAGTAGTTGTTGAATTTAGGGTTAACCTTTCTTCGGGAAGAAATTGTTTCATATGTCTCTCTCCCTTTCCGACGCAAATCCCTCCCTCCGACGCAATAAGCCGAAAACTGGAAAATCCCACTAGCGCCAGTCGATTCCAGTCTTCTTTCGTACGTTTGCACTGTGGCGCATCAAGCGCGCCGTGCAGTGCATCTGAGGTGCTACACAGCGCCCCAGATGCAACACCCTGCCACCATATGGAAAATCAGTTACATAGATCTGCGTGAGTGACTTTTTCCGGTTCCGAACTGCAATGAGAATACATACTGATCGAATAGCAAAAATGAACGAATGCAAAAAACCAGAGTAGTAGTTTAAACCAGGCACGTATTTGGTATTATTTAAAAATAAGGTTGACGTTATATAGTTCTAGTCAGATACATCTCACCAATTGCCGCTTCCTTCGTTACACTCTCTTGTTCACTCGTAAACATAAAAGTTCTCGACGTTGCCTCGTAATCAATTTCATGCACTCCCGACAAAATAAGCGCAAAAACTAACGTGGCCAAACCGCCCGTTATATATGTAACCTGCATAAGAAAACTCTGTACACCACATGGTAAACGCATCTGAAACTATTTGGCAGCCCTTCCCGCACGCATTGTCCTCGTTTGCTGCTTCCGACAAGCAAATGGCTGTTTACCTCACGCACTGGTCTTCCCCTTTTGCACTCCACACTCTGCCAATAATCAAATGCCCGATACGAGGCCACTCTATATCGAACTTCAAAACTGCCAACAATCATCGATCCACTCGCGACAAAGCGGACAAACGCTCAAACCCAATAATGCATGTCCGGATGTCTCAATACTATCACCAATAAGCAAAACTAAGCCGATGTAACTCCTCTTCCGGATGCGGGGGCGCAGCACAAAAAACCACAAAATGTGGAAACACCACCGACACTCACACATTTCGGGTGGGAATCGATTGTATTCACTACAGGTTTCCCAAAGCACGCGAATATTTTATGATTTCACTGTTAGTTAAAGTTAAATTACGAATTATTGTTTGATTTTTTCGCGAAAACGACGCAGCAAAAACAAAACACGTCAGTTTCCAGAACTGGTACTATCACGAATATAGGATCGAAACCCAAAACTATTTCCAGACTCCTCTAATTTTTGTGCTTCCATTGCTAACTTTGCTCAACGGTTGAGAAAGTGTGATGATAAATATTTATGGTTTCAAATTTTTCATAAATTGCTAATTCTCAGTTTAGAAACAAACATCATATTGTATTTGGTTGATTGTCATAGGACACATGGATGATCGTCATACGGATCTAAGCATAAGACAATCATACGATTTCCGAATAATGTTCAATAAAGGGCGCTATCGAATTACTTTTCAGACGATCTTGGGATAATGTTTGGGTTCAGTGTACCGTACCTTCGGTCTGGTATCGCACAGCTCTGTACATGGGACTTTCGTCAGCCGCTTGTCTAGGGGTTAGATTAGAACTCGTGACTTTGGCGTGTGAGATATGGATGTTAACCACTACGCCGGGGTTTTGACTATTCTGATTGCCGTATGCGCTAGTAAAATAATATTCGCATTAGTTCTCTATTAGCTTTATTTTTGTACACTTGTACCCTTTAATTCTAGCAATTAGCAAACAGTAGCCCATAATATTTGAGAACTGCATGCGAATTAAGCTGTTTTCAGCCAAAGTTTGAAGTTTTGGAGTGAAATTGTCTTCCACAAAGTTGATTTTAACAAGACGCTTCTTTTGGTGTGAATAAAAACTATGGTGGTCCTTATTTTCAGAGAAATCGAAAATCTATGTTTTTTATTTGCAGAAACAAAGGCATACATTATTCAGAAAAGTGGTAGAATGAATAATTTCAAGCATCTTAGATGGTACAATTTTTTCTGTACCTTTTGGTATGACTGAATTAGAGCATTCCTACGTAGCTTAGGGTGTCCCGATAAAAATCAGTTATTTTGCCAAGTTGTCTTCCCAGTGATTCTAGAACAATAAAAGTTACAACTTTAAGTGTGCTGAAATTGTCTCTATCGTATGTCAAACAAAAGTTACTACGGTTTTAGTAAACAAAATAGGCCGTTTTCTAATGTTGGTTTTTCTAGTTGGGGCAAACCAAAAAAATATTTTTTAACAGCATTTGAAAGGATTTTTATTATTGCATATCATGTCTGAAAACTGGAGACAGGTTATTTTTTTTTCAAATTGAGTCAAACATTTGAAAAGGGCGTAATTTTATAAGAAAATCATTAATTACTCGCTAACAATAAGAGACATCGGTAAGATTTTAAACGTCAAAACTTTTATCTTTTCAAGTATTAAAAATCATCTGAAGACAACGTTGTTGGCAAATTGCCTGGCGACAGTTTCTGAAGTCATACCGGGCATCGCAGCTGCCTCAGGCCATCTACTGAAACGATCGATCAGAGTTAAAATGTAGGGCATTCCATTCGATATCGGTAATGGGACGACGTTATCCATGTTGACATGTAGAAACCTTTCATCTGGAATCTCGAATTTTCCGGCTCTGATCGTCACGCTATTTCTAAACAACCCAAATCTAAGCACGATGCACTCAAATTCGTCGGAAGTATGGCTACCCAAAAGTGAGTTAAGATAGTTCGTTGTGGTAGGATGACAGTCAACATCGGCTTGAATCCGATCGATGTTTACTAATTTTGAACGTGTTACTCCTAACCATCTTTACTCACTTTTGGGCAAGTTCTCTGAGCTGAAGGCATTCTTCTGACTAAGTTTAGTTATGCATTTCAGAGCATCTTTTAACTCACATTATGTCAGGGAATCAGTGTTTTTATTGGCCCGGGAAAGACAATTCTTCCTGAATCGTAAACAATATGCCACAACTCACTGCAACTTCCCAATGCTCGAGTAGCGCTTGATCAAAGTATAATTCGCCTTGCGATCCGCATAGTCATGTTGTGGCTCCAGTTGAGTTGAGTTCATATGTCGTGCTATCAAGCAGCCCTATGAATACATTTAAATAAGGATTAATGACATTTTAAAATGATCGATCATTGTTACCAGTTGTTCCACTGGAGCTTGACTCCATTATTGCTTGCAGGCAGCTAAGAAGGAAGGACCGTTCCACCGTAATAAACTATTAGGCAACGATTTAACTGAAAAATCCCTAGATATAGGATCCGCTGGATTTTCTCCAGACCTGACATGATACCAGTCGTTTACTGAAATCATTGCGTTAATTTTGCTTACTTTGTTTGTTATAAACTGTTGGCGACGTTTGGTTGGGCTTGTTATCCAATCCAGTGTAACCGTAGAATCAGTAATACTCTCCCTCAATCTTAACATCAACTGCTTCCCACTCGCGACGTGTGGCTGGATCCAGCTTGTTGGCCATCAGATGAATGAGCATCGCACCCCAGGATTCCACGGGTTGCTGTAGAATTTGGAGACATCTTAAGTGCTTTCGTGACCCATCGAATAGATTTCGCAGTCCACCGGCCGATTCTACATCGACCGTTTTAAGCTCAAACCATTCTCTGGTATGCTTTTGGACCAGCAATTTAGGGTTGTTGTACCGTCGCACCAGCATGTCATAGGCGACCTCGTAGTTTGCTTCCGTCGTCTCCAGTCGTCTCCTCTCTTTCGTCAATTTTCTCCAGATCCGAAAAAAAACGGGAAGATCAACCGTCGGTAAGCGCACAGTGTCGCGGCTGATAGTTTGCATGTCCTTGCTTCTCATGTTTCTTATTGTCTTTTCAAACGAGCTCAACCCGGATATGTATTTAATATCCAGCTCATCCCGGCTTCCGACTTCACCGGGTAGCATCTGCTCTAGGTCAGTTTGGTACTGGTCGTAATTTTTATAGCAGTCTTTAAGCATCTCGCGTCTTGTTTCAAGAGACAAGATGTCAGCTTGAAACGCTGAGATGTTCTCGATAATATTTGAGATCCGAGCAACGGCATCATTGCGTTGCGAGATCAATCGGTGTAGTTCTTCCTGCGCGATGTATAGCACGGTTTCTGCTGTTGACTGTTCGTCCTCGTTGACGACCTCTTCTTCGATGATAACCTCGTTATCTTTGGCCTCCACCATTTTCCAGATTTGCCAGATGAAATAATCAATTTTTTACTATTTCACAAATTATATAAAATATTTTCAGCGAAAGCTCACGTGTTTTCTAAAGCTACACATGTTTGGAACCTAATGTGATTGGATATTGGATCATGTTCAACGCAAAAACGAACTTTGACCCGAGTGTCGTACACTGAGGCAAAATAACTTAAGAATTCTATAAGAATCGCTTATGAATTTGCGACAAAAGGATCTGTTATGAAAATCATAAGATTAACTTATGACTGGGAAGGGGAACTTAAAAATGTTTTTACTTAAGATTGTTATTAGTTGTCGTATGAAAACCATATTCAAGTGTTATGAATAAAATAAGCATTTACTAATGAAAATCATAATGCTGAGTAATGAATTTCATTGCAAACTTGTTATGAATTTCATAAGCATGATAAACGAATTTCACAGTTCAAATGTGAATGTTTTTATCACAAAAATCATTGTTTTTTTAAAATTATATTCACCTATTAAATAATGGACAAAGTTTGATAGATTAAAATGTCCTTGTTGGTATAATATTTAATCCTTTGGTACTCTTGAATTTTTTTTTATTGAATGAAAATCGGATTTACGGAATTTATTAATTTCATTCACATTCGGTTTATTCAATTCGTTCACTGGGTTGTTTACTTGGCTGCTGCTAGCATCTTTGGTGGAAGGATGACATGCTTGAATTTCATGCTTATCCAAATGGAGATCCTGTTAAAATAAAACATTAAACGGTTTAGGTTATACAGGGAAAAATAAGTTTAATACAAAGCTTACAAGGTCCCCCATTTTGCCAAACTGATTTTTTACTAAAAATGATGACTTCAACGACGCTCTGGAAATCATAAGTCACTCCTATGTAATGCATAATTGATGGATAAGAAATTCAAAACTGGCTTATGAAATAAAATTCATCCTTTTTCATAAGTCATGTCTTATGAAATTCTTAAGTTCTTTTGCCTCAGTGTAATTAAGCTTTCACTTACTAAAGGGTGATACGGTCAAAATTTGGTCAAGGGAAAACGCGTGTAAATCGGTGAAATCGTTTATTTACAAAATCAAATTAAATTTCTTTTTCAAGTTCAATTAGTATAAAATTCAGGAAAAATATTCAGTCAGGCTTCCGCTATTCCAAATTCGAATTGCCGGGCCTTACGCTTGACCCCTCCCATCAGATTTTGTACAGCCACCTTGTCCACCTTCTTCGCCGCAGAAAGCCAGTTTGCCTTGAACTGCTGCTCGTCCTTAGCAGTTTTTTTTGGTCTTCTTTAGGTTCCGCTTGACAATAGCCCAGTATTTCTCAATTGGGCGGAGCTCTGGCGTGTTGGGAGGGTTCTTGTCGCTTGGGAACCACCTGCACGTTGTTGGCGGCGTACCACTCCATGGCCTTTTACCGTAATGGCAAGATGCCAAATCCGGCCAAAACAGTACGGAACAACCGTGTTTCTTCAGGAAAGGCAGCAGACGTTTATTCAAACACTCTTTCACGTAAATTTCTTGGTTGACAGTCCCGGAAGCTATGAAAATGCTGCTTTTCAAGCCACAGGTACAGATGGCTTGCCAAACCAGATATTTCTTTGCGAACTTTGACAGTTTCGTGTGCTTGAAAATATCTGCTACCTTTCCCCTTCCTTTTGCCGTATAAAACTCCTGTCCCGGAAGTTGCTTGTAGTCGGCTTTGACGTAGGTTTCGTCGTCCATTACCACGCAGTCAAACTTCGTCAGCATCGTCGTGTACAGCCTCCGGGATCGCGCTTTGGCCGTCGTATTTTGTTTATCATCGCGATTTGGAGTCACTACTTTCTTGTAAGTCGATAGTCCGGCTCGTTTTTTGGCTCGATGGTTAGGGTTTCGCTTGAAACTACCGGCAACTCTCTTTGTCGTCTCAGCGGCTTCCGGTTTTCGATTTAAAACACTTTAATTACATTTGTAACGGTTGATTTGGCAACTTTTAGCGATTTTGCCAACTTTGCGTGCGAGTAGCTCGGATTTTCGCGATGCGCGAGCAAAATTTTGATACGCTGCTCTTCTTGCTTGGACGGCATTTTGACAACTGGAGAGTGAATTCCAAAATCAAAATAGGAGCAACATTCTACACACACACCTTCAAAATGAGGGGTGTTCAGGTTTTTTAAATGCAAAATTGAAAGAAATACGTCAAGTTGATATTGACCAAATTTTGACCGTATCGCC
>JASCZW010019894.1:0-13074 GCA_034211315.2 Aedes japonicus | reverse complement strand
ACAGGATTTCGAGATAGAAGAATTGATGTAGAACAAATTTGCTTGAGACAGTATACACTTTTATTCAGTCTGTGATATTATACAGCCATTTTCCTATTGGGGTGATATATGACCCGTTAGGCCACAAGGGGTTAAAATACTTTTCAGACAAGGCTTTGCAATAAACTTGAAAATATTTAAAAAAATGGATGGTTTGTTAATGCTCAAAACCTGACCACTTTTCCTGACGTTTGAAATGCGATTTTTTACAATTGTACCCCAGTATGAAAAACAAAGATGTAGTCCTACGTCAAAAATTATTTTTTTATTCCGTTTGTAAGGTACCTAAGAAATTTAATCTTAGTAACCCGTTATCACACTCTGTCAGCAGGGTAAAAGCAGGCGCCAATGTCTAGCCGTGATTCTTAACTTCACCAGGCAGGATGCTTGGCAGTGATGCGTATTTATCAAGTATGCACCAAGTCCGAAGTGGTAAAGTCATAGGGCTCCACGCCACCTCTAGAAGATGTCAATTCGACTATCGAATACAGATGAGCTGTATTTGTATAGAAAATTTCAGTGGTCAAAATCAAGGGAGATGTATAAGATGTATTCTATAACTACTTGTTTCTTGTTTTTGTCAGTCATTAGAGTTTGAGTTGCCAGCCCAGTTTTAAGGAAGGATAAAAGGAGACCATACACCCATTTTGTTGAGACTCTCCTCAGGGCGAGTTCATCAATTTTCCAAGAAAGTATTCGGATACGGATACGGATTGAACCAGCCGACTTAACACTAAAACGACCAAACCGGAAAACCCTATTACTTTTCTGACATTAAACATGATAGTCAGTCAGAGAATCCAAGAATAAGAGCTCACCAGAAAACAGGTGGCCGTTTTCAAATTTTTGTACGCAACAAAGCCAAAAATTATGAAACTTGTCGGATGTTTGGAACTTAAAATTCACTTTCTCCGATACATTCTCAAGTTTCTTCGCTGAAATGAACCGGTCTGTGCGGCTATTGAATATAGCTTTTCGTCGGTAAACAGGATAACCAGCAGCAGGATTGTCAGCAAAGAGGTTTGATCACGTTTGGCGTGCAACTGTGGAAGTCCACTTCCCGGTTTTCGCTGCTTAGGATAATTCTGTAGAGCGATTTTTGAAGCGACAAACTGGGGCCAAATGACATCCTACCAACTTGACAATCTACTCTGGTTCATCTGGACGAGCAGCAAACTGGTTATTATTTCTTTGGTGTACATTTTCACAAATTTGCAATATAACAATCCCAATGTTGAGATACAGCACTTGAATGTTAACATAAAAATATACACTGTCAACAAAAATAAGTCGTTACGCACAGAAATTAGCTCTTTATTCAAATTTAAGAAATCTGTCATTTTTTCCTCCCACACCCTGTAAATTAGTAGACGGTGAAGTCTAGAGTTTTTATACGTGGGACATGTGCTGTAAAGGCACATATGAAACTTCTAGATCCGTCCACGATTAAGCAAAGAGGAAGCGTCCAGCAAAGAAGTGATTTGGCTTTCCGTTGGATTTTTTCGATTCGCCTATGGGTCGTTCTTTTCCGAGCTCGAGCACTTACCCTAGTAGCACACTTGTTGCCATTTGGTTGTCATTACATTAATATGACTTGCTAAGTCATAATCAAGTTACTACAACTTATAATGACCGTAGTGTGCTATTTGGGTATTTGGGTACCTACATATTGATGCACTGTCCCTCAATTTGTGCAGGAGCTGTGATGGATGCTTTCTATCTTGACTAATCCAACGTAGTCCACAGTAAAAATCGCAAAACGTTGAAAATCGCCAAATCAGCCGTGTATGATGTGTTCAAACGTTTCAGGGAGCGAAAGAGTGTAGTTCGAGTGCCTTAAGGTAAGCGTCGTAGTGGACCATATGACCTGAACCAGAAGGTGTTGAGAACCGTCGGAGAAAACCCTGGACTATCAGATAATGAAATCTGCTCGCAGTACCGTTCGAAGAATTCGTTTGCGAGCAGGATATCGTTCTTATCGAGCCAGCAAGCAACCAAATAGAACGTTGAAGCAAAGTTTCATCACCAAAACTCAAGCTCGAAAATTGTATCAGCAGGTTTTGACGAAGTACCAAGGGTGCCTGGTCATCGACGATGAAACCTACGTCAAAATGGATTTTGGACAGCTTCCTGTCAAAAAATTCTACATGGCGACGGCACGAGGAGATGTTCCTGCGAAGTTTAAGTTTGCTTTTATGGACAAATTTGCCAAAAACTGATGATTTGGCAAGGGATATGCAGTTGTGGAGCAAAGTCCAAAGTGTTCGTGGCGAATAAGACGATGGACTCGAAGCTGTACAAGGCAGAATGCCTCAAAACCCGCGTACTACCTTTCATTAAAGCCCATAGAGGTCCCGTAAAGTTTTGGCCAGATTTGGCGAGTTGCCACTACAGCCGGGAAGTCATCCAGTGGTACTGCGATAATAACGTAGATTTCATCGATATAAACATAAATCCACCAAACTGCCCGCAGTTCCGGCCTATCGAGAGATTTTGGGCAATAACGAAGCGGAAGCTTAAAAAAAAGTGGAAAAACTGCTCGGGACGCGACTCAGATGACCAAAATGTGCAACAAATGTGCCAAGGAAGTTGACTCCGGAGGTGTGCAGCGTTTGATGGAAGCAATATAGAAGAAAGTGCAAATTTTCATTAGAAAAGAAGGGAAATAATTTGTAAAAATGAGGTGATTTTATTATTCCGGATTCTTAATGGAAATAGCTTTAGGGCGATTCCGTGGTTCACTCAATTTTTACTGAGAGCTCTTATCCTTCTTCAATGTTCAGCAGCGGTCTTGTTAGGGTTGATTCTGTTGATTTTGCTCATCGAATGATGTCCCGGCATTAATTTCCATTCTTCCGGTAAACACGTGTGGCTTCTTCTTTTTCGGATTGCCCAGATGGCAGTTGTGTTGAGGCTTGGAGAGCTTTTCTCCTGGCTTAGACACCTCTTTAGTCTTGGCGGCTGGTCTTGGGAATGCCCGCAGCACTTGCTCCCAGCGAAGAAATCTTGGATCGAAATAATCTTTACACATGTCACCGACTGCAGCCTGGAAGCTATTCCAGTCAACTTGGTCATAGAGCCAACGCGGTTTGCGTGCGGTACGTGCGGTTTGATTGTTGTTGTGTATTAGGATCGGGTGATGATCGCTTCCTAACGGGTCGTCGCGTGCTTCCTAGTAGATCTGCTGGATGAGGCTGAGGCTGCAGAAGGACAAGTCGAATGCAGATGACCCAGGACCCCCCTTAGGAGGGTAAGGTCTATTTCATGCGTGGCTTCTTCAATGGAGATTCTTCAACGGTTGTTGGGACGGCAGCTCCCATGTCTCCGGGTGACCATATTGAAGTCACCCAGGAGTAGGCTGGGGCCTATGATGCAAATATTGTTTT
The DNA here is from genome assembly GCA_034211315.2 of Aedes japonicus. NCBI lineage: Eukaryota > Metazoa > Arthropoda > Insecta > Diptera > Culicidae > Aedes > Aedes japonicus. Next base: position 9,649 of record JASCZW010019894.1, on the reverse strand, counting down.
TCTTGAATATGGAGATGTTTAGCCTCGGGCTATTCACTCAAACACCACTTTGCATGTTTTCCTAAATAGACTGGGGGGGAGATTCAAACTCGTTACTTTGGCGTGATAGGTATGAATGCTAACCACTACGCTGGGGTCGCCCCCTTTGTTTTCCTAATATTTACTTAAGTAAACAGTGATTTTTCGAAAATTTAACTCCTTGCACAGATTGAACATATGATTACAGGACAGGCGATATGTTTTTTTTGCTATTTAACAGCACTTCTTTTAAAAAGCTTGTTTGTTTGCTTGAATGACAGCGAGAAAACCAATAATTACCCATAAAAAGATTTTTGAAGTTAATATGAATCATGTTCAAACTCCAACTTCATCAAACGTACCTATAGACTCAAGCAATGCTATTTGTTTTTGATTTATAGCTAAGTTACAATCAATTTCACCATTTTTGGTGGTATGTTGATGCTTTGAAGTCACTGTTTGGTCATTTTGTTTATGTTGTTAAATGTTCTTCCCTTGATTAAAGATCCTGAAGCTAGCTGCTACTCAAGAAAAAAACCGATCAGTGAATTCCAAGCCAAAGGGGTGATTTGAAAACCAAATTCTGTCAGTTTCTTTTTAAAGTGTATTTTTTCCGTCCACTAAGTGGTGCAGTTATCAGTGAGATTCCGGTCGTGATGGTAGTAAAACAACAAACTGTTCCCGAAAGGATAGTATTTACCTAAATCTTCTTAAGGTTCCGCTTGACGATGGCCCAATATTGTTCGATTTTTCTTGTCCATGGGCACCACTTGAACGTTGTTGGCAGCATATCACTCCATGGCCTTTTTTTTCGTAATAGCAAGATGCCAAATCCAGCCAAAATAGAGCGGAACAACTGTGTCGCTGCAGGAAAGGCAGTAGACGTTTTTGTAGGCACTCGGTCAGATAAAATTCCTGGTTGACGGTTCCGGTAAATACCTTTAAACGTTGCTCTTCAAGCCACAGGTACAGATGGCCTGGCACACTAGATGTTTTTTCGCAAACTTTGACAGTTTAATGTGCTTGAAAATATCTATTCCCTTATTGCGTCAGGACAGGAAGCTGTTTGAAGTCTGCCTTGACGTAAGTTTCATCGTCTTGTACCACGCAATCAAACTTCGTCAGCATTGTCCTGTACAACTTTAACGATCGTGCTTTGGTCGACGTGTTCTGATTATCGTTGCGATTTGGAATCAACACATTCTTGTAGGTCCACAGTCCAGCTCGTTTTTAGCTCTATCCACGGTTGAAGGCGCCACTCGCGACATCTCGGACGGAGAGGTTGGGGTTCCGCTCGAAACAGCGGGCAACTCTTTTTGTCGTCGCTGTGGCCTCCTGTAGGCTTTCGATATCCCCCCGATCCAGTTTCTTGGCTGTCGACAAACGTTCACCGAACACTTTTAATACGTTGGTAATAGTTGATTTAGCCGCATTCATCAGTTTCGCCAACTTGGCGTGAGAGTAGTTTGGATTTTCGCCCTGCACGTGCAAAATTTTTATGGGTTGCTTCTCTTCCTTCGACGACATTTTGATAACTAAAGTGCTAATCTCAACAGAGAATAAAAATAGAGGCATGATGCTACACGCACATATCTTGAAAATGAGGGGAGTGCAACATTTTTTAATACACGATGAAAGGAAATGCGTCAAGTTTGAGTCGGCCAAATTTTGATCGATACACCTTTTATTCATCATTCGGCCATCCGAAGGGTCCTTCAATGGTTCTAGGAATGGATGATGGTGGACCACAAGCCATGACGAAAGCTTAACAAAAACTCTGAACAGTCGGAACATTTCGCCGTGGAACCTGACCAAAATACATGATGCTTCATAAAGTTTCATCCAGAGGGCCAAGAACTTCCCGTATCAGGACAAATTCCAGCAGGGTGTTGCCACAACGCGTGTCCGGAAACTATTAACACAAAACAGGTGCTGGGTCATTGATAATGAGACCTATATCAAGGCGGATTGGAGGCAGTTGCTGCGACAGAAATATTTCCAATTTTTGACCAAAGGTACCACAATCGGTGAGCACCATTTACAAAATTGAGTGCTTTCAAGAACGGTCGTTTTAATCCGATTTGGATCCATTCCGCTACTCCAAAACCATGCATAAATAGTATGCGGCTAACTCGGTCTATTTTGTACGGAAAGACATAAACCCGCCTGACTGTCTTGCACTCCGTCTGATCGATACCTGTGGACCATGATAAAGCGTAAATTTCGGATGACCAATGGAGAGGTGAAGGACGAAGAGGAAATTATTAGGAAGCGGCAGCACTGGCTCTAGTGGAGTGCGTTACTCAAACACATCCTAAAATGCAACCGACGTTTATTTAGTGAAATAAAAACACATACTGAACTACTGTGAAAATTTGGCTTCTTTTCGATTACCATAGCCGATCTGCCAATCAATCGAAAGTGTAGCAATAATTACCTACACACCCTTTAACCGAAGTTCAAACAAATTCTAATGAAATTTACACCACATGAGTCGCACCCACAAAGACCGTGCTGGCACGTGGCGATCCGTGTCCACTCACGCAATCCATTCATCCGCCCGCATCGGACATTTATGGAATGCATTTTAATTTCGATGCACTTCCTCCTCTCCGGGACGAGTCTGCAGTTTGACAACTTGACTGACATGCCTCTGACGTCGCACCACGTCCGTCCACGGTGGCATGAAGAAAAATGAGACTTACATTCGAACGGTCGTAACAAGTGTAATGGCAGCACACGAATCCAATCCTATTGCATAGCCAAACAAAGCCAGAGGGCGGACACGTGTGCACTTTTTCCGCGCGCGCGAGGATGCACCCGGCCTAAGCACACTTTTATTCTAATTAATCCGTGCCCGGCGGGCCTCAGCTTCAGCCTCATCGGTCAAAACAATTTAATTAAAACCTCCGGTGCTACTGCGATCCGGGGAGGTCGGGATGTGTTGAAAAACGGATTAGTGAGGTTAGGAATACGTGTCGTCGGTCGGTTGGCATGACGTGGCGCGAAAAAGGGTTACACGCTCGACTTGCACTGTCAATTGTCTAATAAATACTGGCCCCGGTTGCATCCGTCCTCGGTGATCCGGTTGACCGGTGGAAATCGGAGAGTTTGGGTGGGTGGGATGTGATTGAATGCACTTTTTAATTTGGCTTCACTGGGCATGCAACAGCAGGGGGTCGAACTACGTTCGGCTGAAATTGATAGCCCATGTCCGGCGCCTCCCGTGTAATGAATGGCGAATGCGATTGACTGACGAAAGGGCACTCAGTGGTGCATTAATTTTAATGATTTAAATTTAAAGCCCATTGGTGGGAGGATGCGATGGGAATGGCGGCTGGATGGCGACGCCGATCGTAGTCGTAAATTTTTCGTGTGAATCAGGGTGGAAAACGCGAGGAGGCTGGGCAGAACTTGCGATTGGATTGATTGGTGCGGCAAATGGACAGTGGACCAGTTCCAGGATGTATGGGAATATTATGGTGATTCGGTGTAAATGAAAATGGATCGTCATGATGGACGGTGCGTTATTTACGGTAATGATAATTGGAAGTAATCGCTTAACAACTGTGACCATTTAGCTGGACCATTTGTCAGAGTAATTAAATTTCGGGGTGGATCATAAGTTGCGTTTACTGGAAGGTGGAAAACTGAAGGCTTCTGTTTTGTTGAGGGATGAACAGTTTTCTTTGAAGATTCATAATTCTTTAAACCCCGTGTTTGAATCCCCCCGCAGTTCAAAGAAATCCCGAAAAATCATCTCAACATCCACTTGAAACACGTGCATCTTCTGCCGAGTCCACTTTCATCTTCATCTCAAGACAGGGCTCCCAACTGGTTTCTCCCTTTCGAACCACTCAACCCAATAACACCGCGCGCGGAAGAAATGCTCCCAACCACTCGCCAAAATGGATCAAACTCATCGTGTAATGATTTCGCCTTCCCACTCGAAACCAAAATCGTGCTCAAGTATCAACAAATATTTGAGCCCGGAAAGCATTCCTTTTCCATTTTAAAAGCCGCAATAATTTCGGGATGGTCTTTGGTCACTTGGGCGCAGCAAGAGATTTTCAAGAGAGAGCGAGCGAGATGTTCGCCGCCTTTTGTTTGCAAGAAATTTAAGGGAAGTCGAGTAACGGAACACAATGCACCTCCTCTGCTGTTGACGATATTTTCTAATGGGGTTGTGAAATGCGAAAAGAATTTCCCCCGTTTGATGAAATGCGCTGCCACCTGAGGGATGTTTCGATCGAGTGGTTTGCTCTGGGAAAATTTCAATGGAAAGTGCAATGCGGAGACCCCTCGCCACGCGAACCGTGGTCATTCCGGATGGCAAATTTCGGTGTTTTACATTTTTAAGCACCCAGACGGACGGACGATGCCGGTTGTGCCTCATTTACAATTTGCTGATGCTGAACTCGAATCTTTGTGTTCATCCACTCAAAGGAGCTATTGTTCACCCGGGAGCTTGTCAAGTGTAATGGATGACGGATTGATGATTATGTTGATTGCCGTCTCGTCGCCCTGCCCGGCAGGTTGCTGGCAGGTGGCCAAGATGGGGTCAGATTTTTCTGCAACGGAGGAGAAAAACAGTGAAGGATTTCCACTTGTCCGGGAGGACGAGGATGGTGAAGAAGTATTTTGGTGTATGATATGAGAGGGCTTTGAACACCATTCCGTGCTGATCTCCGGTGCACAGTGGGTCAGAATGTGAATTTAGACGGACATTATTATATTCGCCCTAAGATTGGACCCAAAGAGCTATTTTTTCATAATAAACTTAAACACAAGGGAAGATCTTGCTTTCATACACACTGCCAAATTGTCATGTGAATTTCGGTGCAGACTGACAGTTTTAAGCGTCAACTACACAAAAAAAATTAAGAAGCGCGTAAAGTTTTCCCTCGTTTAATTCCAAGCCAAAGGAGGCGTAAACGCAATTGGTTGTAGTCTTTGATGAGCCATACAACACTGTTTGCAATCTCTCATACAACAGGCTTGATTCATACGTTATCTGGCTTAAATTTACATAAAATATCCCATTATTTCCTGCCAAATCTAGCATTCCCTCTATGTGCATTAGATAACGCAGAAAATTCAATGTTTTTTTTTATTTGTGTAGAACATACTAATGATACATTAATTGTTATGTTATATATTCTCCGTGCGAGGAGTAACGATTATAATGTAGAAGGAGATGTTCGCTCATCACCATGAGGCACCAAGAGTGAACAACAATGTTTTTGGCTAGAATGAAAGATATGAAGAGAAAGTTTTGATAGTTCCGCTAGTGTGCGGCAGGATTGGAAATGTAACAGATGTTTTTTATGAAAATTGAGCGAAAAGGGCATGTATACGGTGGTACTCAGAACCAACGACATTTTTGCCCTAACATCCCACTGCGGGGTAGGTTAAAGCACGGACTAAGTCCGCCACTTCAACAGGCAAAAATGTCCGGTTGGAAGACGCTCATGTACCACTGTGGCTTGTATAGTGTATGAAGTGGCGGACTTAGTCTGGTAGCGCAACCTACCCCGACAGTGGGATGTTAGGCAAAAATGTCGTTGGTTCGAGTACCACCGTATACATGCCCCTTTTCGCTCAATTTTCATAAAAAACATCTGTCTGTTCCAATCCTGCCGCACACGGAACCTCAAACTTTCTCTTCATATCTTTCAATTCTAGCCAAAAAGAACATGTTGTTCACTCTTGGTGCCTCATGGTGATGAGCGACATCTCCTTTACATCATACTAATGATTTTGAGAAAATATATTCAATCAGACACACGTTACCTGGATTTTTCAGTTTTGGGAGACATAATTTTACATGAAATCTTTGTTTTCGTTCTGAAATTTTTAACCAATGGTGAATTACCATTTACCAACGCTGTCCAGAAAATTGGTAGGCGGGATAATTTTGAATTACATTGATCATGAAATTTCTGCTATAGCTTCTTAGAACTAAGAATGTAGGTGTTGCGACGCCGCTTGAACAGAGCTAAGGCGCAACATCTCAGTGAACAGATGTATGGCGCAACATGACAGCTTGCGCGCATGTATTGGTGGTAGAATAGAGAGAGTCGAGAAGCAGCTGTTGGGATAGTGGTAAACTAAAACATTAGAATAAATAATTGATTGAGTGGTAGTCAGATATTCGCCATTGTAAGAATTTAGTCTTTGGAAACAACAGTAGATGCGTAAAGTGTGGTTTATTTGGCAATTTGAGGAGTAGAAGTTTGACCGAGTATATATAATAATCGGTAAGGTTCAAATTCTGTATCCAGTAGGATTCCGTGGGTAAGCACCTGAAATAAAAATAACATGAATTAGTGTACAAATCAAAACAAAATACTAAACATAACAATTCGCCCCGCAGTCGCCAATTTGTAGGAGAATACACCAATAACGGAAAAAATCCCCGTAAACGGAAATAAGTAAAGGTCCGCAAAGCCAGTTATCCTGTAAGTAGACAAATATAGAGAAAGAGTAGAATGATAGGCTAAACTTATATTGTGAATTTAATAGCACCTGCATATGGTCTACGAATAGGGTAGCGGTACCGTCGTCTGTATTTCGATTGGGGTTGTAGAAGAGGAAATAGTGGAAGAAGAAACCACTTCTTGTAAGCACTAGCATATGTTATTTAGTAAGAATTTGTATAATGGAATATAAATAAATTATAGTTTAAGCGTTGCTGAAAATCAATCGGCTGCTGTGAAAATTTTGGTTTCCCTTCAGGAACAGTAGCGTTAAGGGACTGGTTTTAAGCAGTTTGATTTCAGCACCTGGGACATTTTGATCCGGCTGTATGTAATCTATATCTATAAGTGCCTATATTTAGATGTTTTTCCCTATACTTACTACTGATCTATCGAAACATATCTTCAGAAACGAGCAATAGACTTAGAAAATTTCATAGTCATGGAATAAAGTTTTCAATAGCGGGACTTATTAGAAGCACTCTTTGCTTCAGCTCCGCAATCTTTACAGAGTGCGGCAAAAAATAATGCGAAAATGTTCAAACTTGAGTATTGGGTTGTTCGTGTAGCTAGTGACTAATTTCTGTCGAAAGTGTATTTGTTTATGTTTTACTTTCAAGTGTTGCATACAAACGTGCTACAGGAAGGTTCAAGCCGTTATGTCACGCTAAAAGTTACTTTTTATAACTCTTTGTAAAGATTTGGTTTCACTCTTTGCGTGACTCTTTCTAGGGACTCTAATCCGAGCGTCTGTCCTCCATGTTAGAAGTCGCTGCTGTAAAATTTAATCGTTTCTACCTTTTCGAAGTTGATATGTTTACGTCTAAGTTCGCCATTCCAAACCACTGAGCATTGGGTTGAAATTAAAGCTAGAAGAAGGAAATGCTTAGGACCAAGGAAATTTTTGCTGGCGGTGCACTCGTGCGGGGAAATATTTATCCGAGATTTTTCAGTGAACGTTTGTTTGCAGCGATTTTCTTTTTCGGTAGAATGGTATAAGTACAAAATTGGTCCAGAAGACGGAAATGGGTTACAATTGAAATGATTTTTTTTATATATTCGAAACAGGCTGAGAACACTTAGAACACACTTTGTTGTCAAAGTAACTCGAGTTATTAATTACGACGCTAATGTTGCTGGACTAGTACATTGTCACACAATAATATTAGCAGAGATGTGAATATCCCATAAGAGCAAGCATAGCCATAACCAGCAGAGGGATTTTCAACCACTTGGTAGAGGCGCAACGATGGAAACTGAAATAGCTTGGATTCACAAGAGACCACCCAAGTAACATTCCCAAAACCATCCAGCGTTTTTAAATTTATTAAAATTTTATAGAAAGTCACTAAAATCAATTGATTTTATGGGCCAATAGGTTTCCTATTTAAGTCAGGTTTATGAGAATCTCCACAGCTTGTTTACAACGATCTCTTAACTTAGGTTTCCCTTATTTCTTTTACTCCTATTAAAAGGTTTTATTTTGACTTTATAAACTCGTTGGAAATGCTAGTTCGAAAATTGTCGTATTATGAATCCATTTCATGGGTCATTTCATGCACAATGTCCAAAGAAGAGGATTTGACGAGTGATTTATTTCGCGATTATATGTAAAAATCAATAATTTCGTTTCCGATCGGACCACCCCTTCGGGTAATGGGGCATCCTTTTTTTATCTAAAAATGCCCCATTCTGGTTTATTTTATCTCCGTAACTATTATGACTAAAGACAATCTACCGATTAATATATTATTGCTTTTTGAAGGTTATGCTCCGTATAACCTATAATGCTCAGGTTGATTGCATTTTTTGTGTTTTTCTCATTGAGATAACTGAGCTACAAAGGCATTTAACTGGCTACACGCTAGCTTACTAATTTGTTGTTGATCAATATCAATGACAAAAATATTGATATTTGTTATTTTCCACCCACCAAAAGTCAGAAAACTTCCTTCCCAGGAACAAACCTTATCTGGGGATTATGGATATAATGTCTGTTTATAGGCTTCATGTTGGGTCTATACAAAGATGCAACTTCATGTCATCTTCTCAATTTTAATACAGGTATACGTCGATAGTACGTACACCTACGCCTCGTTTAGTGTACGTACTATCGAATCGTACGTACTATCGAATCACAATATTTAATTTGTTTTTTATTTCTGTAGTGGGTTTAAAATCGGTTTAATGTATAAAATAATAAATTTAACAATGTTAATAAATATTTTGTCCTATAAAGGCAGTTAATTCGGCAAAAAAGAATGATTTTCTTGTCATATCATATACCAATCGAATCAGCTTAACGGGAAAGGAAAGTGTGTGTGTGTGGGGGGGGGGGGGTGTAGAGGGGTGTTAGTGCCGTTATTTGAGAAGACTTGTAATCTGAAATTACTGGTCCGCATTCAACGTTACAAATGAGTGGTTTCCTGTTTCATAGAACGTTATTGAATAGTTTTGGAATCGATTAACTGGTTCCGAGAATATCGCTGGAACATGAGTGAAGTTTGCATGACAATTGTGCATACAACAATAAGTTCATTGGAGGTTATTCCGGCTGTCTAAATCCACATTTGTTACTCCCAGTCATATAACGGGCACTCCCGGGGAAATTGCCAGTTTATGATTTGACAGAATTATCTCACAATGTCACCAGCATTCGTAACAAGATCAATGGTAACACAATTGAGTGCCCAGGATCAAATAACTCACTTCTTGCTGTGTTCCAGGTACTGTATTGGAAACATCTCGATTCACTTGTATGGTATGTAATAGTTCCTGTCAAGGACCCACACAAACATACAACACATGAAATCAAAACAAAAAGGGTCAGATCTAACTACAGATGGATAAATTGGATTTTTTTTTCACTTCAGGATACAAAAAACAAGTTTGTAGTTCTTATAGTTTATTGAAAGTTAGTTTTTAAAAACAAATCCATTTTCTCGAGATAGGTTTAAGAAAAATTAATTGCACATGGTCAAGCGATGAGTTTCGTTATGTACCTAGCAACCTTTTCAAAAATGTCAAGCCGCATTTGACGCAAACTAAGTGCGTATTGCGCGGCCAATCCGTTCTCTTCTGCGTACCTCAAAATCAAATTCAATCCGCTTATTGCTGCCTCATGGGGAAACTCTTGAACCTTCATTGTCATT
>JASCZW010019893.1:0-13080 GCA_034211315.2 Aedes japonicus | reverse complement strand
AGAAACAAAGTTGCCAAAAGGCACGGAATCTCAATTTTACTATGTCCCTTAGTCTTCACTAAAAATGGGTTCAAACTTCAATCAGAACATGTTTCTTGCCCGAGAAATACAAATTTTGTATTTTAGTTATCTGGATATTTCTCATGTTTTGTTAAAATTTGTGTTTCATTTGCGCCCTCCAGAGAAAGAGGGGTCTCAAACCACTACACAAATGTTATTTCATTTCCTAGATTAGTTCTCGAGTTATGCAGAAATTTTTGTTTCATTTGTTTAACTGCAGCTGGCTCACCATAAGACGAAGGTAGTGCTGGTCAGCAACCGCAAAGCAGTTTGGCGGGTTGGCATCAACGTCGGAGGACATGTAATTCCGTCAAATCGTGCATTAAAGTACCTGGGGGTGATGGTTGATGACCGCTTGAATTTCAACCCGCACGTCGACTACGCCTGTGAAAAGGCGGCGAAATCGGTCAATGCGGTAGCGAGGATCATGCCGAACGTCGGGGGACCGAGAAGCAGCAAGGGTTGACTTCTGGCGAGTGTGTCAACTTCAATTCTGAGGTATGGAGCCCCAGCCTAAGTCGCGGCGTTGAAAACTGAGCGTAATAGTGGAAAGCTAAACAGGGTGTTCCGACTCATGCGAGTCGCGAACGCCTACAGAACAATTTCGTCGGAGGCAGTATGCGTTATCGCTGGGATGATGCCCATTTGTATCACCCTAGTCGAAGACGTCGAATGTTATCAGCGGAGGAATATCAGAATGGCGAGTAAAATCGTCAGAACGGACTCGTTGGCTCACCCAAAATAAAAAAGCAAGATTGTAATGCAATTTCGCATGATTTGGTTTCATTTCTCGAAATGGATCGTAACTTGGAGAAAAAATGCAACATTGGTCGTGGGCCAAAAAGCAACACATCAATTCGCTTAGAAAAATTCAATGTGTGCGTGAGGTTGTGCAGTTGATTAGTAGTAGTAAATTCAATGGCCCACAAAAAAAGATCTCGATCCGCTACCGAGAAACGAACCGCGACCGTCAGCATGACGGCTCTTTACTGTAACCATCCAGTCACCATAACAAGTTGAGGTGAACGGAATAAAAGCCCTACAGTTGCTTCGGTTGTCGAGGCACTCAACGTTACAACAATGAAGCAAATGTCGGTCGCACACACTTACATGGCTTCGTTTATTTTATAAAACGCATGCTGACCTAGTGAGAGGAAGACGGGAGTGTGATGACGAGTGAAAATAAAAATAGAACACTTGACAGCGGAATAGCAACAGCGGCAAATGGCGTGGCGGCGTTCTGTGCCATTGTCTCACCCATACTGAGAAGTTGTTGACGGTTGAACAAAACTCAACGGCTGCTGCGACTGTCGAGGCACTAGGCACACAGCGATAATCGCTTGCACACACTTGCATGGCTTTGTTTATACCATAACAGGCTTTGTGGATCATCATCATGCGAATTTCTCAAGATATGATTGCAAAAACTGCAATTGCATTTTTTGCCACAATTTAAACTTTTGGGTGTACTTCCGGAAGCAGCCGTGTCCGGAGAGGAACTGCGTCAGATAGAAGTTCACCTCTCCATGCTTCCTATTTACCCAAACTGACACATTTGAGATGAGCCGGTGGGTCCACCTCCCTTTCACCGCATTGTCCCACTCTTGCTGCCACTTACACCCAAAATTGGAAATTGTAGCAAAAAATGCAATTGCAGATTTTGCAATCATATCTTGAGAAATCCGCATGATTCTGAAAAGACAATTTTGCCCACCATGATCCACAAAGCTTTTTATGGTATAAACAAAGCCATGCAAGTGTGTGCAAGCGGTTATCGCTGTGTGCCTAGTGCCTCGACAGTCGCAGCAACCGTTGGATTTTTGTTCAACCGTCAACAACTTCTCAGTATGGGTGAGACAATGGCACAGAACGCCGCTACTCCATATGCCACTGTTGCTATTCCGCTGTCAAGTGTTCTATTTTTATTTGCATTCATCATCACCCTCCTATCGCCGCTCATAACCATGCGAAATAAACGAAGCCAAGTGTGAGCGACCGACATTTGCTTCATTGTTGTAATGTTGAGCGCCTCGACAATCGAAGCAACTGTAGGGCTTTTATTCCGTTCACCTCAACTTGTTGTGGTGACTGAATGGTTACAATGAAGAGCCGTCATGCTGACGGTCGCGGTTCGACTCTCAGTAGCGGATCGTAATCTTTTTTTTGTGGGCCATTGAATTTACTACTACTAATCAACTGTACAACCTCACGCACATATTGAATTTTTCTAAGCGAATTGATATATTGCTTTTTTGCCCATGACCAATGTTGCATTTTTTCTCCAAGTTACGATCCATTACGAGAAATGAAACCAAATCATGCGAAATTGCATTACAATATTGCTTTTTTATTTTGGGTGTTGGAGCTTAATACCAAGAAGTGGTTAGGGGTGAGAGCCTCTGTCACCTCGGCCTAGAGCGGCAGGTACGTCAGAGGCCTTAAGTTTCCGATGTCATTCAGCTTTCCTTCGGAGTACGCTGCGTGTATGGCTTTCTTGACTGATTGTACCAAGCGTTCCCATGCTCCACCCATGTATAGCCCCGCCAGTCCCTAGCTTATTTGGTGTCACAGTACTCGATCAGCTAATTGGAAGTTTGTGCCGTTTGTCGCTGAAGAATTCGGTTGGCGATCCCCGTCGGCATACGGAACAGCGCACACAAGAGATGCAGGACTCCGTAGACAATAGGTGAACTCTGGATCAACAATAGAAAAGGGCCCATCAATATTTGTAAACAAACACTTCTGAGCCCTTTTTCTCACAAGCCATAGGCTATACACATAAACCTACAGAACCGTTGTGTAGGGGAAACTTTTCCCTACATGATGATGGTATTGGTTTGCGTGGGTGGCCTACGCTTTGCCAGGAAATAGGCTTAGAAGTGTTTGTTTACAAATGTTGATGGGCCCTTTTCTATTGTTGATCCAGAACTGTGCGTACTGTTAGACAGATGAACAGCGCGATCCACCGTTTTACGTTAGAACTTCCCAGTTTTACCAACAATGGTCCGAAGTAGGCCACGCCGGTATAGGTAAAAGATCGTTTATGATGAGATAATCGGGCAGGCGGAAGTGATGCCATTAAAGGTATCGCTGGTTTGATACGACGGATTTTACAGGAGCAACATTCACACTGCCAGCCGAACAAAGCCTCGGGATAGAATAAAGTTGTCTGACCACGTTCACCGCCGTCTCTGCATTGCCGTGACTGTATCGTTGATTGTACTGATGCGGCAGAAATTCTGTAGCTCGATGGCTACCCGGAAGGTTGACGCACATTGTAACAGACATCCTACGCAGCGCCAATTCAGCCGCGTTCACGGAGCAAACCATTTTCATCTAACATTGGCATTAGTCGATAGATGGCGCTAGTTTTCCCTATGCTCTCCTGACCGATAACTGCTCCAACTTCAAAATGATTATCTCTGCCTTTCGAAGCTCGACTTGCTGAAGTGCTCCATAGTATTTCGACACTTTCCTTGTCGAGTTGTGTAGGAATCATAGAACGTATGCGATAACTGGCTGCAGTCATCGGACGAAAACCGATCGAAGTCTACTGCGGGTTCAAGCGAGCAGTGCTATAAAATTGACGCACGCATCTCTTCAGTTGTGGCAGTAATCGGTCCTTTAGACTGAGGCCACCCGCTTTCTAGAATTCGGGTCCCTGGAACCACTTACTGTTCTGGTCAAATTATAGGCCACTACTCCATTTAGTTGCTTCATCCGCTGGGTTTAATTTCGATGATACCCATCGCCATTCGCTTGCTGCGGTGTACCCCAGTACCTCGCTCACTCTAAATAATACAAATTGGCGGTAGATTCGAGGATTAGCCTTGATTCAGGCTAGAGCTGTTCTAGAATCTGTCCAAACGACTTTCTTGGAGATATTCCAAGGTTTTCCGTCACAAATTTTGTCCAGCGCAAACCTAGTACACACCCTTGCAGTTCGACAAAGACCAGGGTTTCAGGGGAGCAACCTTCGATTTGGGTACAATAAGGCAGCACTGCGGGCTTTCGCCCTCGCTGTACGTGCGCAGATAGACTGCGCAAGAATACGCCTCACTGGCGTCGATGAACACATAGACTTCGTCACTTGGGAAGCATTTTCGAATTGCTTTGCGAAGGTAACATCTCGGGATTCGTATTTCAGCGATGAATTGGCTCATTTTTATCCATCTCTGCCACTTGGTGTAGACCACGAAGCAAAGTTGGTCGTTCCATTCCGTACGCCTGTCTTGTTATCAAGCGCGTATTGGTTCGGATTAGTGATTGTACCTCCTCACTCATCTGAGTGGAAAAATTTAATTCGTCGGTTGACGGGCTTCAGAAAATTCCATGCAACCTCTCGACTTTCACACCTTCTTACTAGTTCAGCTACACAGCTGCAGAACCATGCTACTATTTGATCACCAGGTGTGAAGCTTAAACCTACTTTTACCGTGAACGTACCTCACATCGCCTGCGACCTACACTGCTTCTTGCACGAAGCCTCGCCAGGTAGTTGTCCACATAGTGGTCGTTGACGATTGCGTTTGCCGCTTCGGGTTAAAGATCGGCGTGTGATTCGGCATTCCGATTCATTAAAAATTGAGCCGAAGCTGGAGAGCCGGTACTTTAAAACGTAGCAACATCCATTAGATATATGGTCGGCAACTTGAACGGACTAAATCTCCAAAGGAAGCGTTGGGAATGCTTGTCTTGCGCCAGCATTTCAATTTGGTGAAACATCTCTTGGATGTCCGAACTCACCGCCACTTGGTAAAGGATAGCTGGAAGGAACGATAACTGATCGGATCCCTTAGGGAGAGCACTGTTTAGGGATACGCCGCCTACCTTTGCTGCAGCGTCCCAAATAATTCGCACTTTTCCTAGCTTCTTTGGATTCGGCACCTCTCCTATTGGCAAATACCAGACTCGTCTGGTTAGCCGCTTCCAACTTTATGCTTGCTTTATGTACGTAGCCCTTCACCACATACTCCTGAATTTGTTTGTGTAGATTGTCCTTCAAGCTCGGATTTCGATCCATTCGGCGTTTGAGGCATTCCAGCCTTCGTAGAGCCATCCCTTTACCTTACTGCACTTTCAACGGAGGTGCCAAGCGTAGATTATCCACACCGATGAGTACTTTAGGTACGACATTCTGGTAAATGGAAATCGGGATGCTCTTAAGATGCTTGTGCGTTTGAACAGCTTCCTCGATGCTCAAACTCTGACTTGGAAGGTCAAGATTATCTATACACCCAAAAGTTGAAATTGTAGCAAAAAATGCAAAATTGCAATTTTGCAGTATTTGCAATCATATCTTGAGAAATCCGCATGATTCTGAAAAGGCAAATTTGCCCATCATGTTCCACAAAGCTTTTTATGGTATAAACAAACCCATGCAAGTGTGTGCAAGTGGTTATCGCTGTGTGCCTAGTGCCTCGACAATCGCAGCAACCGTTGGGTTTTTGTTCAACTGTCAACAACTTCTCAATATGGGTGAGACAATGGCACAGAACGCCGCTACACCATATTCCACTGTTGCTATTCCGCTGTCAAGTGTTCTATTTTTATCTGCACTCGTCATCACACTCTATCGCCCTCTCATCAAGTCACCATGCGGTTTATGAAATAAACGAAGCCATGTAAGTGTGCGACCGAAATTTGCTTCAATGTTGTAACGTTGAGTGCCTCAGAAACCGAAGAAACTGTAGGACTTTTATTCCATTCACCTCAACTTGTTGTGGTGACTGGATGGTTACAATGAAGAGCCGTCATGCTGACGGTCGCGGTTCGACTCTCGGTGGCGGTTGATAATCTTTTTTTTTTTTTTGTGCGCCATTGAATTTACTACTACTAATCAACTGTACAACATCACGCACACATTGAATTTTTCTAATCGAATTGATGTGTTGCTTTTTTGCCCACGACCAATGTTGCTTTCTTTCTCCAAGTTGCGATCCATTACGAGAAATGATACCAAATCATGCGAAATTACATTACAATCTTGCTTATTTATTTTGGGTGTAGTTCGTGTATTCATCAGCTTATGCCGCTTGCCGTGTCCAACGCCAGAAATCTCTATTGTGATCTGCAGCTGTAAGTGCTGTAAGCTTTATGGTCAACCGTGATGAACCTGGTCGGCAGCAGAATGGAAGGCTCACGGTCAAGTTGGACTCTTAATCAAGCGATCATTTGGTTAACAATGCCAGGTTATTTTCGTTGTCTTCAAGACTGGCTAAGCTGACCACTCGCACTTTGCGGTTATCTATCTGACGAGGAAGAAGTCCCACGTATTCGAGAAGTTCTGTGCGATTGAAGTAATGGCTACAGCGGCAACGGGCAGGTCGATTTCAAGAGTGATGATATACCAAGAAAAAGAGTACTGCTCCGACGATCAGAAGGCGTGGTACCGATCGAAGGGCATCCAAGTGGAGCCAATGGTTGCTTATACTCCTCAGCAAAATGGCTAGCTCATTGAAAGGTTCAAAGCCACCTATACCGGAGTGTACCTTCTGAACCAAACTCGTGCTACAAGTCTTCACTGTCTCTTCAATCTCTTCAGTGTGAAAAGACGCCATCTGAACTATGGTTTGGTGCTAAGTCAAGCTTGGAGAAGGCTTGAATATTCGGATGTAGGGTGTTTGCACTCATCGTAACGCTTAGAGGCACACTTTTAGCAGAAATTGCTGTCCACTCCTAGGATTGCATAATGATAAGAAGGATATTTCCAATTTTCACACATTATAACTGATTACGTGCTTCATGCAACAACAAAAAACATGATTTTTCGAATGTATGTCCAACAAGTCTATTGATGGTTGCTATACAATACATTTATTAAAACTTAACAGTTACTGCACTAAATGGTTGTATTTCTCCAGTTCGAACCAAATCTCGAACCTTCCTTTGGATGGGGCCTGAATTCACTGCTTTGAAATTGCCCAGTATGTATCGATTGGTCGAAATTCCAAGCAATTTGGAGGATTGATTAGCTTGGTGACAAAATCGATCTTGTTGGCAGGTTTTTCAGGCATTCTTAGATGTTGATTTCGGATGTCATCGTCGAAGATGTGACGAATGGTCCCATTTCAAATCGCTTGCCAAATCATGACCTTCTTTGCGAACTTACCGGCAAACACGAACTTTAATCCAATGACGTCTATATAAGGTCTGGCCCAGTAGCCACAACAATATTAGTGAGATGAGCAAAATTTGCTCATGACACTAATACTACTGCACTCCTTGCGCACTCTACACAAAAGCTCGGAAAGTGCTACGTCATACTATTTATTTTGATTTGTTCGCTCCGTGATTGTTTATTGTATGCGCTATAAAACTTAATTTTTCAACGGATTCCAGTCTACCGATGATGAAAAATTGGCTCTATATCGCTACTCGGTTGTCAAGTCTCAGCGTTTGAAAGTTTGTGTGGCAAAAATTCAATTACCTCAGTTAAAGACACTATAAATGATCCATGTTATCGGAAGGAAATGCTTCTGCTCAATAAATGGCATTTGCGTCATGATTATTTCCACAATTCAGCATTTATAATAAGCGTTTGAACAGATATTTTTTTATCTGAACCTATGCCCACCAATAGAAAGTTCAATAGTGTTTCGTGATCACTCGTCGGCTCAGCAATGTTTACATTATTTTTGCTTCCAATACAAGCAAGCAGTGCGTTGCCCCAGACCTTATATAGACGTCATTGACTTGAATCTTACCCTGCACATTCTCACGTCCAGTCGCGATGTAAATTTTTTTGACCGGAAAGCTGCTTGAAATCGAGGTTGACGTATGTTTCGTCATAGACCAAAGTGCAGCCCTTGTGTTTCATCAAAGCACGCTTGTACAAGAGTCTTGCACGCATTTTGAACACGAAGTTCTGCTTCATGTGCCGGTTCGGATGTTTACTGGCATTCCTTTCCACACTCAGGGTTTCCGTGTAGGTTTTGATCACCTGACAAACTGCAAGCTTTCACCGCTCCGGATTTTTGAGGAGTGTGGAATCAATATTTTTTTTTTGTTTTTGAGTTCCATTTGACGTTATTTCTGAACGCGATCGACTACTTTGATCAAACACCAGTTGTCCACTAAAGAAATGTAAACAAACCATTGTCAAAGATTTTCGATTCCCAACACTAGAGGCATGCTAGTGGCACGCGAGGGGCGTACCAATTTACTTTAAGTCAGTCTTTATACGAAGTTTATACGCAATCCCATGTGATGCTTGTTCGTGGAGGAGGATGATCGCCCAATCCTGATGTTAAATTGTCGATTGTTTTGTGAGGTCCGATATTTTGTTTAGTACTGTACGAATGGCAGCAAAATCAGAATTTATCGGTACGCGATCTTGCCAAGAAACTAAAACTACCGAAACGTACCGTGTTTTGCTTGACTGTGGATCAGAAGGTTGGAAGTGGAACAAATCGAAAAGTATGCTTCCGAGAAATGGAAAAAAATATGGTAGCCATTTCTGAGAAAAATCTCTAACCATAAATGGTGGTAACCATTAATCATTCTGATGGGGATCAGTATCGCAACGCTTCACGGTGTTTCTCTCCGAGGTCTCTACATTACAAAGAAAGTGTCAAAATTTCCGAATAAGTATTTGATTTGGCAGGCCATATGTAGTTGTGTGTCGAAAGTCACAAAGTTTATCATCAATAAGGATGTGTACAAAAAAGAATATCTGTTGAAGCGGTTGCTACCGTTTATCAGAAGCCACGACTTTCCAGCTGTTTTGGCCTAATTTGGTCTCTTGTCACTATGCGAAATCCGTCCTTGAATGGTACAAGAGCTCAAATTTGTGCTATAAACAGCCCACCCGCCAAACTGTCCAGAACTTAGCCTAATAGAAAAGTACTGGGCTCTAGTTAAGCGGAAACTCTTCGAAACTAAGAAGAAAGCAAATGATACCAAGAGAAGATGGAGAATCGTCACAGCAGATGTATCTAAGGATACCGTATCTGATGGCGGGCGTACCACAGAAAGTTAGAGAATTTTATAAATAGAAGGATTAAAATCTCAATCAACTGTTTCTAATGTAGAAATAACCCTATTATTGTGGAATAAACAATCGGTTTTGTTGAATTCGGTGTAAATTTTGTTTGCTGCTTTTATTTTTGCGTCCGAAATTTAACATGGGCAGGCTTTATCTAAAAGTTATAAATAGAGGGGCTGAAGCATGAGGCTGGGGGCAGACTCATGCAACTAATTCTGGAAGTTGTCAGTAGTCCAAATTTAGATGCTCCTTTGGTTTTCTGACAACAAATTGTACCAAAAAAATTCTGAAAAGTCCCCTTCTCTGCAGATTATCTGACAAGATCTCTTTGTGTGGCTTCCTTTGAATATCTATAGAAAATCAGAAAGCTAGAAGAAATTACTTGCTCCTTTGGTCATTGCAAAACCCACACCGTTTGTTTGAAATTAAATTATTCGACTAAACCTCCGATGGATGATTTTTTTCATCAATTTCAAAATGCACGAAAGCCTAGTAATCGGTAGGTATGAGTTGAAGAACAAACGAAATGGCAGTATATAAACATGTCAGTTATGGAACGCGACCTACTTCGATCGCCTTATATCGAATATGTGTGGTTGGCATTAAACAAGTTATGATATTCGTATGCTATGTCTTATATCCTTTATTTCAATCATACACAAGGTTCTTTAGGAACTCGAAATGGCAAAATTGTAGGTGGTTAGGATAGATTAAGCTCCGTGAAGTTTACTCCATTGAGTTTGAATGAATTTAATAATAGGAAATTTAAAAATGTTCGTTTTAGTACTAATTTCACATTGAAAATTAAAACAAATTTTGATCAAACTGAACGAAATCGGCGAAATTCAAAATCCAAATTGACGTTTATGTTAATAAAGATCGCATGTCATCATCATTTGGGATTCGCTTTTCCTCTCAATCAGCACAAAAACAGGAAAACAACCGGTAATAAAAAAGAATGTTGAATAGGTTTATCAACCTCGCCTAGTATATAGCTTCTATTCTTTGGGAATCAAGTAGAATATGCCATCATTCTCGTTGGAGGGTTACAACTTGAAATTTCCAATGATAAGGCCGGCTTTTGCTTTGAATCATGACTCAAGGGTTCCTAATCTGAAAACAAATTAATTCCCAGAACTTTGAAGATCGAGGAAATTACTGATTTGGGTAGTGCTTATGACACATATACCATGAGAACGATTCAGCATCATCAAATAAAGACCTAATGACTCAAGAACCATTCCTTGCTAGTCATTTGTGCAAATCGTGCCGCAATATTTTTTTTCGACCGCACAGCTATGAATATTCATGAGTGATTCGCTCCCGAATTCACCGATCTGCTCGTATGCTTGTTTACGCACCCCGACAGCAGAACTTATCTCAAGGTGAGTCGAAAATTTGTTCTGTCACTATGTGGAAGATGACGAAATTGGTGAAAAATTGTCGTATCAATGCGAGAAGTCAAAACCCCACCGACGCGGTTCTTCCGAATCATACGAGAGCAGGGAGGACGATTAACCACGATGTATAGTCATAAATCTCGCACCGAATTTGGATTTGAATAACTCGTTTTGGCGAACAAGTCAAACAAACATCCCGGGCGAAAGATACCGTTAGGCTGCATAAAAGGAAGAAAGGAAAGAAAAAACTTTGACATCAAGTTGTGATTCGAATCCAGAACTAAAGCGAAATTTAATATGGTTGCGCATTTCCACTCGCTTGGGGTGACCGAGTTAATTTGGAGTGGCAGATAACAGGTAGAGTGAGGTGCAAAAAACGAGGGCTTTTCGTGACAAATGAAGCGTCAAAAATAATGAACACTGGTTTTTATAAATCCCCTGGAGTTAATCCATTAAAATCTTAAACATTGTCTTTGTTAGTTCATTTACCGATGTATAAAATAATATTTACCAATTATTGTCGGATGTTTGATCGGTTCTCGTGGATGTTCAGTATTTAATAGGAAGAAACATCATGCGTAACAGCACCGACTGATTTAATCTTGGATTTTTCTCGCGTAACACGAGAGAAGGGCCTATCCATGCTGATCGATTCTTTTCAACGACGTTTTTTTTTTTTGGCTTTGCTTACAGGTTAGATGGTCAGTAGATGGTGTAAGCCATGTTCAAAGTAAAGCCTGTGCACGGTAAATTTCGGACCCTAAAATAACAGCAAAAAATCTTAACCGCAATTCAACAAAAACGATTATTTATTTCACGATAATAGAAATGTATCTACATTAAAAACAGTTTATTAAGATGTTAATCCTTGTTTCTCTAAAATTCTTGAGCTTTCTGTGGTACATCCGTCATTAGGTTCCGTACGGTATCTTCAGATACGCCCGCCGTGACGATTCTCCATCTTACTTTGAAATCATCAGTTCCATTTGCTTTCTTCTTACTTTCAAAGAGTTTCCGCTTAACTAGAGCCCAGTTCTACTCTATTGGGTGAAGTTCCGCTCACTAAAGCGATCGTCGAGCATTTTTATCTCGGCCAGACGGTGGACCTCAGATGTTCTTGTCCTCGGAGGGGTGTTCAGGATCATCCTGAGGAATTTATTTTGAACACGCTGAAGCTTCAGGTGATGTGTTTTTGCGCAACTTTCCCAGATTGGCATGCCGTACTCGATGACCGGAAGTATGATTTGCTTGTAGACAGCAAGCTTATTTTTAAGGGATAATGTGGACCTTCTGTTGATCAATGGGTACAGTAGTTTCAACAAAGTATCACATTTTGTGACAGTTTTGTCAATCTGGTAATAAAAAACGATGCTCTGCAGCTGTCGTTGTTGGTCCCCATGTTGGTGAGGAAGATGTCGATTGTCGAATGGACCCCGGATCGGCTCAACCGGGTGGGAGTATCCGGGCCCAGGACGGTGTAATGTCCCTCTTCTAGGTCTTCCTGCAGAATTATTCCGTTCCGATTCCGCCGGGTGTTCTCCCAGGCTTCGTGTTTCGCATTTAGGTCGCCGGCGATGATGAACTGCCCCTGCCTCCGAGTAAGCTTACGGATGTCGTTTCGCAGGGCCGTTGTTGTTCCGTTGGTTGTACTTGCTTGCTTGGGACAATAGGCCGCGATGATGGTGATTGGGCCGACGGCAGTTTCGACTTCGACTCCGATGGCTTCGATAGACTGCAGCTGGAAGCTCGAAAGCAGATGGCAGTTGATGTTGTAGCGCAGGGCGATCGCAACTCCTCCTCCACTAGAGCCGCTACGATCAAGTCGCACAATCCGGTATCCTGGGATAAAGATGCTGATTTCCGGTTTGAGATGCGTCTCGGTGACGATGGCAATGTCGATGGCCTTCCTGTTAAGGAAGTCACCGAGCTCCACGGTTTTGTTCCGGATGGAACAAGCATTCCAATTAAGAATGTTGATGGTGCGATTACGGTCCATACTTAAAGATGAACGTCATCGTCACGGATGTGGCGGCTTTGAGCTGTTCCTCCTTGGAGCGGCAGGAACGTAGTTGGCGAATGAACTGAATCAGTAGTAAAATTAGTAAAATTGTATTTTATTTGTCCATTCTTTGTCTTATATACTAGGTTTACAAGTTAAGTGTTTAGCCCATTGGGCTCTTCAGCTTTGTTTAGTGTTTTATGTGTTTTATGTGTTAAGTGTGTTTTGTGTTCAAATAGTTTTTTCAGTTCGGTCCTTGGGACATTGTTAGTTTTAAAA
The DNA here is from genome assembly GCA_034211315.2 of Aedes japonicus. Taxonomy (NCBI): domain Eukaryota; kingdom Metazoa; phylum Arthropoda; class Insecta; order Diptera; family Culicidae; genus Aedes; species Aedes japonicus. Next base: position 356 of record JASCZW010019893.1, on the reverse strand, counting down.
TTTGATAACCTACCTAATCTACAACTAAAACTACAATTTGAAAATCCTAGGGGTAGGGAACCAGATTCCGAATGATCTGGTGATCCGATGTCAGGCAGCGTGCCCTGTACCGATTGATAGACTCACTAAAGCGATCGTCGAGCATTTTTATCTCGGCCAGACGGTGGACCTCAGATGTTCTTGTCCTCGGAGGGGTGTTCATTATCATCCTGAGGAACTTGTTTTGTACTCTCTGAAGTTTCAGGAGATGTGTTTTTGCACAACTCTCCCAGATTGGCATTGCATATTCGATGACCGGAAGTATAATTTGCTTGTAGACAGCAAGCTTATTTTTAAGGGATAATGTAGACCTTCTG